>DWEH01000179.1:0-13503 GCA_018245815.1 Apyrrothrix aesculapus | reverse complement strand
TATAGCCTGAGGGGCGCACAAAGCCGAAGTATAAGTATAATGACTAAAACATGACCTTCATTGAGTGTATGTATATAATGAATAAAATAATTTGAATTTGAATTTGTGTATGGCAATAAACTCACCACCTATTCCTTAATGGTAGGTAAACGTTACTGGTGAAACGTAGGACTGTACTACACTCCTCTGCCTACCTCTTCGGGGATTACAGGCGTGAGGTTACGTTTCGAGTTACATTTTCGTTCATAATAATAAAATAATCATTATCATAATAATATGGAAAAAGTAAAAAAGTTCTATGATTTTATAACACAAGCAAAAGCAAAGAAGCAGATAAAATCTATTACAAAAACGAAGTACATGAGCGCTGCGCGAGCGCACGGCAAACGGAGTTCAAGCTTGCGCTACAACAGAACGGTTGACTCAAGGATAATTAATTGTTTAAAAATCCTCATTAGCTCCTATGCTGCTCTTCGGATGGAATATGGCTAGCTAAAGAATAAACATAGCTAGCCTCTTCGTTACTCTACCGCATGGTTTGGACTATTTGTATTACATGTAATGTAGTTTCAACTATATTAATAATATTTTTTGAATATTATGTAAATAGTAGAATAACTGTAAAGCATTTACTACTAGTATGTATAACAACCCAGTTGCAATGATGATCCTATAATATGTATATTATATTTTATTAATCAGTAAGATATAAAACAAGACTGATATAAACGATGCCTAACGCGAGACGCGGAGGAAGGTACAATTTGAGTTCAAAGAATAATTTTCCGTGATTGTGAGGTGAGGTATGCATTCATTAAATAAAAATATGCAGGTACGTACTCGGTTCTGCCGGCGGAGGAGTTACCTCACGTTTATAGAGGTTGGTCGGTTATCATGTTGTTATTTATAGTTTTATAATTTGATTAGCTTAAAAGTTTTTCATTGTAGGTACATTCTAAAAGCTGTAAAAACTTCAGTCCGATGTATAACAGCGGAGAAGTATTCGAGACAGGAGTGAATGGGCACCTCCTAAGTGAGCGAGCTACGTCCCAGGCTACATCTCGCTTACCGTCCAGTGATATTGTAGACAAACGAGTGTATTGTTATTTACAAATCTCCGCTGTACTCGCTGATCAGAACGGGCAGTTGATCTTTTTATTTGATTGTTGTATATTAAGTGGTCATATGCAATATCCACTGAGAGCGTAGTGCCCAGCCGAGCGGAAACAAAAGGCATGAAACAAGATTATCATCGTCCGATTACTGTAGTGACGAGGAAAAATATGTTTCATGAAATGGATTCAACGACGGTAGTAAAGAGTGGCGTCTAGATTTTTTCCTGTTGTTAGATAAAATAAGGCAGGTAGTTTTATTATTTCTCGGACTAGACTTTGGTTTTAGATTGTATTGTATTGCAAGGCCGTTGCTGCTTTGCGAAGGGAATTATGTTGATGGATGTACCATTTGAGGACGGTGACGATAGGATAGGACACCGACGATGTCGACAGTAATGGTCAATTAACAATTCATACGACGACAAAATAGAGATGGGTGCGTGTATCCCATAATTCAGCGGTTTTTTTTAAAGGTGAGTCAAATCACGGTTTTCTTATATATTTTATAACACATGCTGTTTTTTATGAACTATTATAAAACGGAATTAACTTAAGTTTCGATCAATGTAGAAGTACGTCTGGTCTGTAATTGTACAAATATTTGGCACTCGGTGCTCTCTGCCTAGCCCGTAAGGGACCTGGCGCGATGATATAATAATGAGAATACAGTTCGTTTAGTGTGATCTAATATATTGATAAATGAGTAGCACATGTGTGTGCTATACAAGTGTAAACGCACCTTTACAATCAATTTGTTTGATGATATCACACGCAATGGAACCGCAGATCCAGCGCTGACACTCGCTTACCGAGAAGTGAAATGCGGCGAGCTCGGATATACCTACCCGGTAGCGATGTACTGAGGCATGTGGCTATAAGTCAAGTGCCAGAATTCTATCAGCTTGCAATACCTGCAATGTTGAAGGGTCGTTAATACATCCATGTATTTTAACAGAAAGTTTTAATATAAGAAATCCGTATACAACTAACTCATATTTTCTTGTATGTACGCGGTCTTATTTTGAATAGATAATCTTATCCGAAGATTATATTTTTTCTTTCCAATTCGAGGAGCAAGCCAATTTTAACAAAAATCACCTTGAAATTTACTTAATTAGCTTTAAATTAAATTTAAATCGAAAGAAGAAATAATAATTAGATATTGTGTTCATTAATACAACTTATAGCTATCGATGTGCGAGTAAGTAATACAATTATATAATTGTAGTACCTATGTTCAAAATCAAAATGGAAATTTTAATAAATATGAACCAAACATGCGTTACGATTGCCGTAATTTAAATCGTTGTATATTTTAGAATCTCGTCTTCACAGTGAAACTGTGGCGGCAAACACGTGGCGATTTCAATATGGCAGGCATTCTTGAGGTAACCGATATTGATAAACAAAAAAGAGAATAGCAATTTTAAATACGCCATTTACATATTCCGAACAGTTGGAACAAAATGAACAGTGTAAATAATCAAATATATACTTAATTACGAACGACTTATTTGTATAGGTGTCGTATGGCCGCTGGCGTGGTCAGCGACCTTGCTATTACGTTACACACTACACTTGAATTAGGCGCGACTGGTTTTCGCGTAACTTACATCACAACAAGTGACCCAAATACATCGATTTCGTGTGAGAGTTGAAGCGCTAGCATTTTATACCCTACTTATTGATTAATCTTCATTCTTTACTTTTCAACATTATTAAACATAAGTACATTTAAAAATATGCTGTATTCTTAATATTTTTCATATAGGTATGATGCTAAGCTAATGTACGTTATGCCGAATGCGGTTAGCGGATTCTTCCTGACGGCCGCCCGTTCCCGCGGGAACTGGAAGGACTAGACGAAAACAAAAGAAGCTGCAAAAGACCTCTGTTTTGGCAGTGCAGCTTTTGCAGTCTTCCAGTAACAGGACAGAGTCCACACCAACCGACACACATAAAATACATAGCAATAGAACATTTTTTTAACTATTGTATATAAAATCTCATAAAAGTAAAGATCGTGCATACTTCCATAATTTATATGAGGTTACTTGACCTGTTGTTCTTTATGTATCGATTTTCAAGTTTACGACCGTGAAGCCTTCACTACAAAAGGCTGCGGTCCATTATTACCCGTGTATTTGTTTAAGTTTCAAAAGATGAACGTTGAATTAGACTTCCGGAGCATTGAGTCTTGTTATGTATTATGGAGTATTTGTCAATGTTTATAATGTGAAACTAGCTAGTCTTTACCCGCGAGGTTGGCCCGGCCTATGTAAAAAAAAGGCCTTTTATAATTTATATACATATTGTTGTATGTTATTACCATTATCTGCATCAGCGTCACTCCCTTTTCCTGCACGCTGGATATAGGCCTCATCAACTTGAGCATCAATAATGAGCTCGATCTTCAGTTCTTCATCGCCAACTCTGCCAACTACTTTGCGTATATCGTCACTCCACCAGCTTGAGGGCGTTTATTTTTTTATATATGATTATGATTGCGTATGATTGTTTTGGCGCCAGACAAGTAGTGGTGCGTATGGTCGTATATACCTTAAGTTTTGTCTTCATACATGTGTCTTTCGTGGGAGGGAGGGCGGTGCCTATTGCATGGGGATCATCATCATCATTACACCATCATGGGCCGTATTTGCGAATTAGCATAATTAATTTACAAAGCGTCTTCGCAAAGTAACGCTTGATATAATTAACTATACTTTTTGTTATTACGGATTAACTTTAGAAAAAATACACATAACGTCGGGAACGTTCTTTAAATATAAACATTGTTTTCCTATAACTTAAGCGATTAAAGCGATGTAGTTAACGCAAAAGACAAGTTGCCAGCATGCCTAATTATATTCGACTTTACCCGAATTTATCGAGTTACATCAACTCGTTTACAGAAAACCTACATCATCAGCCCCTTTAGGTCCACTGCTAGACGTAGCCCTGTCCAATACATTTATGTACTGTCAAATTAAAATAATACCAAATTATAATAATACCTTCAACTGATTATCTGATTAACTCAAAGTAAAGCGACAGACAATGCTATTAACACAAAGTCTGCTTTTCATCCGCTAAATCATATTACAGTGTAATAAAGAATAAATTAATATTTAACTTTGAACAATTTTCCATACCTTATAAGGTAAATATAGTGTTATCGGAAGCACTAAAAAATTTATAACTACACATTTATAACCCCTTTTGGTGTAATTAAATATTCTCTTTCGAAATTAATAAACTGCATGATTTATCCTAGTTACGTCGCTTGTGTGGGCGCGGGCCTATGGACTGGTAAGCGTTTTCTTTGGCATTCTACTTTATTTCACACGCGGATGTTCATTTGTCGGCTGTTCATGTGATCACTTATACTAAGACAAAGACTTCACACATACCTGTAGTCGCTCAACTTGACACATTTGCAATAATCCACAGCCAGATTATACAATTACAACCTTCAATTGCAAGAAGCTGTTCAGTAATAGGAACAAGGAAATAAAGATGATAATGTTTAAGTGGCCATTTATTTCTAAACAAAATGAACGCAGTCTTACGTATATTAAAACACACACAAAAAGGCTTTAGAACGATGGAGCTAAGTATTTTTCCATTAATTTACTGCAAACGCTAAAGCGCGTGCCAATTAGCCGGTAAAAACTGTAAGATAAACTAAAAACAGGTAAAAACATTAAGGTAAGCTAAACACAGATAAAAACATCAAGTTGCAATCATTTAAGAGCTTATTTTCGTTAACGACTCAGTGGTATAAGTTATTAATGGGATATGTTTAAAAAAATATTCATAAGTAGTGATGTGTGAAGTCACTAATTTGAAATGTTATGTTGATAACCACTAGATAAAGATGAGAATATCCTACATGCATTATAAAAGAGAGTGTACGAATGTGTATTATTGATCAGAAATATTTCTGTTCTTGCCACTGAGTCCCAAACTGGAACTAGCTCCGTCGTGGGCACTATGGACCTTCGCAAACACAGGTACACACTGAGACACAGAGCAGATAGTGGTTTATCACTCAGCTATGTGACCCACATGGAATCGAACCCTTAACTAATGTCACTATTATGTTAAAAAATGTACATCGTAGTCTTTATATCCATTACATAACAATCGTCCATTATATAAAGTTATTTCGTTTTGACTAAAATTTGTTGTTTTGCTTCTAGAAGTTACGCGAAAATGTATTTAAATTCTTCCTTCTCGTTATATAAAATTAAGAAGGAAGAACCTTTACGAATTAAGAAGGTATTATTAAACGGGATTTTTACAATAAGTAACAGTACATATTTCAAAAAAATATATTATTTTACAGTCGCCAGTTCTGTACCGAATAGGTAAGAATAGCGATTTCCTCGTTACTCATAATGATGATGTGATAATATAGCCTAAAATGTATGCTTACCGCTAACAAAGTCTATAAATAGGTTTATTACATTTTTTCGGTGTGTCTGTAAAACGTATTACCGTAACATCGCGCCTGTAATTCCCGAAGAAGTAGGCAAAGCTGTGTAGTACACACCCACGTTTCACCAGTCAATAATATATTACTATTAATATAATTTTATAAGACTAGTCTCTTTATTATAAGTCTCAATAGCAGCGACTAATACTGATTTTCTGGCAACACAAAATTAATTGATCATTTTGGGCTCAGCCTATAGACTTTAGAAGCTGATAAACAATGCAAAAAAATAGCTTGAACTAACTAAGCCTTGAAGATCAATCGCAAATAATTTAAACAGCAATTATGTAAGAAAATTGTAAAAGAGATTAGTGTGACTATAGTTTGAAAATCCTGGATTTAAACGTATTATGAAAGATAAAAATAGATTAGTATAGAATAACTAAGACTTAAGTGAACCTTCCATGTCATATAAATAGTCCGGTAGGACCAAGCTGGTTATCTCATGTTTAGTACCTACCTCCAACAGACCATCTAAACCGGTGTCCTTTTCCAATAGGACTGAAGTTACCTAAGATTAATTATACCCATCGATGAAGTTGAAAGTGTTATAGTGAGTGTCTATATTGTAATAGGCAAACGATGCGTTTGTAGGTACCCTTCAAACAGTCGGAACTCGGATACATAGCGCAGGAATTAGAATTGATAGTGTTCAATCAAACCCTTAATACATGGTCCTGGACGCTGCAAAAATGTTAAAAATAACATGCGTCCCGTTCCCATAACAGAAAATGTAAAATTTGAGATGAGCTTCCTTCTCTCTCTCTCACTTCTCCCTTTGACACGAGGCTCTTCAGGGAAGGCACAAAGAGAGAAGAGGCTCAACTTAATAACGTTAAAAAATTTAATCAATCCTAGAAACCCCATACTTATATTATTTCAATTACATTTAAACAGTTCTTATTTATCTTCAAAGAAAACGTATTACGATTCTTTCATTTTAAACTGTTAAATGCAAATTGTCGTCGAGTTATCAGCGCAACACGTTACGTTTCCGTAGTGCTTATAATTTAACAAAAATATTTTAAATTTGTAACAGATGTATATCGCGTAAAATGAATAAAACAACGAAAATATAAAAACTTACAATGAAAACACAGCTTTTGATGTTCTCCCACCAGTACACAAAACACTGCTACGTATTAATAATTACAAACAATATTTTCTTACTTAGCGAAAACAATAATGACTGAAGTCGCGTATTTAGACAGTCAAGTACGCTGGAGGCGACACGTCCTCTCCGTACGATAGTCCAACAGATACTAAAATGAATATCAAGCAAGCGAGGCATACAAAACAAAATGCAAACCAGTATACAAACATGTGATGCAAACGGACTAACTAGTTATTCTCGGGATGGCGGCGCTAAGGTCGCAAACCTATTGAGTTACGTGAACGCCAGTGTCGAATTAACATCAATGTCTGTCGAAATTCGACAGCAGGCTTCAGTAAAGGAGTGTAAAAGTTTCCAAGCTTTAACTTAAGAGTCCGAACCAATCTCACCTGCCCATGGTGTATCCTGATGAACAACAGACGAGGCTCTGGCCACCGGCTGATGCAGAATGGCGCAGTCTAGCTAGGCACGGCCAAATACCCTATCCGCCGACAGGCAGCAGCATAGGCGGTGCGAGAAACTGCGCCCTGCGTTCCCTAACCCGGATATCAGCGTGGGGATTATGGGCATAACCCACTTTGGGAAGCTTTTATCCGTGTCAGGACGGAGTAAGAGGCGACTAAAACCAGCGCTGGCAGATCGCGGTATGGCGCGGCCTGTCTAGGCACAGCTAAATTCCTGGCTGCCTTTGGGCAGCAGCGTAGCCAGTGCGAGAATCTGGGTTCTGCGATGCCAACCTGCATGCCCAGCGTGGGGATTATGGGCATAACCCCTCGGTGGAGAATTATGTCCAGTAGTGAACTGCAATAGGTTGATGATGATGATGATAAATCCAGATTCGGTCACTGTTTCAGTTCCGCTTCGGCAGTGACTGCGTCCTCAAATTACCATCGAAATTCGTCCACGCTAATCGACCTTCACAGATGTGAGCCGTTTATTAATCTAGCGCAGTAACGTGGCAGTACATAGGCACTCTCATTATTCTATTTGCTGGGTCTCGTTATTTATCGTCAAGATAGTAGAATACGAGCAGACGAATATTTGTACTTAGATACTCTTTTACTATTTAAATTGATTTAAGTAAGCGTAATCTCGGTGATAATCCGTTTTCACACAAAAAAATGTATTTATCTAATAAGCGATTTCCACTCATACATGAACGATCACGATATCTCGAGAACTGCGTCCGATTGACTTGAAGTTTGGCAGGAATATTTAGTTTGCCATGTAGAGGCCAGCTAAGAAGAGATTTTTGAAAAACCCTAAAGGGGGTTTAATAGGGGTGAAAAGTTTTTATGGGATTTCATCGGTTTTGAAGTTACACACCTGACAACTTAGTATCAATTATGCACAAAAAAGATCGTAACAAAAAAAACCATAACATCACGCCTGTAATCCCCGAAGAGGTAGGCAGAGGAGAGTAGTACACTTTCACTTTTCACCAGATACGTTTACGTCTCTTTATGGAATAAGTGGTGAGTCTATTGCTATATACCGGGCACAAAACCAATCCTTGCACTAGAGAATCTAAGTTAGAAAAATCCAATAGTATTAGACCCGGAACTTGAACCCAGGACTTTTCGATCAGCAGTCGCGCTTGCAACCAACACGACCAATGATCCAGTCAATATTTTAGGTAACATTAAAAAAAGTGATATCTAAATTCTAAATGAACAAAAACAATGTATTTATGTTAAAATGGTTGTTGATAATAGGTACGGTACACACACGAAATAATAAATAAAATCATAACAAAAAATTAAAATTAATTAACCGCTTCCGACATTAAACATTTTTATGTAGATGAAAAACTGAAAAAAATAACATAAGAGGACGAATTAACGAGGTCAATGTAAAATAGCATACGATCATGAAATTGCAACACGCAAAAATCAATTGAGCCCTTGGGAGAAATGCGCTTCATATTCCATCCCGTATTTACTTTGTTTTGCTTTGCTTTCGATTCGTTTATATCTCGCTATTATGTCAACAAAACAAGGTGTCTAGTTAACTTCTGCGAGTTATAGGTATCGAACCGATGCCTTATGGTACACTGTTATACATTTTATTTATATAGTAATATTGTAATTATTCATTAGGATGTTGCGAAACGTACTTCGTACAAGGTCAATTCAAAACAGACTTCTGAAAAAAATTAAACTATCTTACCAATACTGTACCTGTATGACTGTATCTTCAGGGTTAGAAAAATAAGATTATTATATTTCTGCTTCATTTTAACGTTTTTTTATTAACCAGATTGAGACGTTTGAGGCTTACGTAATCCCCGTTAAAATTAGTTAAATTTTCCTATTTTGCTCGCGTTCGTCTTACATTGGTATGTGTACTTTTAATTTATAACTAAAAGAAGTGGACTGTCTCGTTGGTCGAGTGGTTGCAAGCGCGACTGCTGTTCGAGAGATCCTGGGTTTGATCCGCGGGTTAGATACTACATATTAGGTTTTATTAAGTTGAAATTCCTAATAATACGGAGCCTTGATTTGTGCCCGGTGTACAGCAATACGCTCATCGCCTATGCCATGATGAGACGTAAAACGAAATTGGTGAAACATGGGAGTGTACTATACTCCTCTGCCTGCCTCTTTGGAGAGATCCAGACGTGATGTTACGTTACGTGATACTAAAAGCAATCACCCTTGAAAATTGTGTTGCTGTTGAAAATTATATCTTTACGAACTTGTAATTGTATATAATGTATATGTAATATTTTTTGTTCATTAATGTTTAGGAGACGGCGTGTCATAGATGATTACAGAAGAACTGATCAAAATGTCTTAATGCAATGTTTTACAAAAAATACGTACAGTAAATAAAAAAAAAAGTTGCTAATTTTCTTTGTACGCGATATCTCAAATCATTACATTTCTATAGGAATATGAGTGAAGTGTGTATCTCTAAGTTAATTCTAACGATATCCAAACGCATAGTATAAACCTTCGCGTTATTAATATTGGCTTGTTTCGAAATCGTTTGGTGATTGCGAAAGAACTAAGCTGCTAGCAATATGACATTTCAACTTTATTATATAAAGTTATTTTAATTGCCATATATATTATACAATTTTATTACTATCAACCTTTGCTCTTCTTGACATTCGTTACGTTCATGGTCCGGTGCCATTGCCATGTGTCGCGTATTAACGATCTATTTAAGATCGGCTCGCTGCATGTCTGTTTGAAAGAATGCAATACAATAAAAAGTACTTTATTGCACAGTACATAAGAGAAAAATACATAATACAGCAAACACATGAAAGTAAGATAATAATGAAAGTTAAAAGAGCGATTTCTTTCGGAAGCTTCCAGATTATTCCAGATCTGTACATAGTACTTATTTTGTGGTTATTTTGGGATTGGATTATAAGGGTAAAGAATTCAATTATTTACAATAGTTCCATTAGAACTCCAGCAGGCTTTCGCACAAAGTTGTAAATTAAATAATTAAGTCTACAGCCTCATTTGTTTAATGACTGAGGCACAATTGCGATAGCTCAACAAATAAAAAATGATTTCCCGTGAGTTTCTTGAGCAACCCAAGATGAATGTATCTCATAAAGTCTTTAAAAGCCCTGTTTTGTTTATATCTAATGAATAGAAACGTGTTACAGTTTTCCGTAACTAGCGCGATGGTGCAGTGGTGGCGAGTCGGGCTGCCGAGTTGGAGGATGTGGCTTCCCACCCAAGATAACTATTTGTAGTACGAGCACGAGTATTAGGGTATTAGGGTATACACTTTATTTATATAATGCTGAATACCTAAATTTATATATGCAAGTTTATTACACGTCAGGCGAACATAACAAAGGGATCCGACGGTCTGTGTGAACTGTCCTAAGATATTTTAATTATTGCTTGTATCGATGGCTGAATCTAATATCAACATTATATTATCAGTAATACAATTATTTAATTTTAAATTAAACAAGCCTTAATAATAAATCATGTAGATTACCGTGACGGTGAACGCGCGTACAGTGTTAAAACACTTGTATAAACATGTATTTAAGAGTTTCTTTGAACAGTCGCAATGCGTAGTTTTTATTATTGATAATATATAAATATATAGTGCATATTTGTTACTTTCCTGTCTGTATGTTGAAGTAAGCAGTGTTCAATTTACTGTAAGAATTAATAAACTTACTATTTCCCAACCGACAACAGATGGCGCTACTCGTCGTTAACCAAGCTGTCGAAGCTTAACAACTACATATGTATGTATATGTTTAGTTTATTAATAATATACGTAATTTGGACACATGTTTTCAAGAAATATATATGTTTTAAGCCCCAACTCCCATGCAATATGAACTACATGATCAAGTATGTCGATGACAGTCATGAAGAATTCGTCTCATTTTATCTTAATACTATTCGAGGACGCCAAACCACGTTAATCCTCGCTTATCACGTAATTTTGTAATGGTTTTATCACAGAATGTTGTAGAAATTTCCCGTATTGTGCACATGTAAAATAATTACGGACACGTGCAAAGACACAAAAATTGCGTTAAAATGGAAACATATTTATTACCGTAATACAACATCCGTTCGCTTTACTGGAAAGACCATGCCTTTCATCGTGCGCCGTACATAGTGTGCGCTAATGTAGTATTAGATGACCAAACAATACAAGTCATTTGTCGTATACAACTTATATCAGTAGGTAAATATCTATTAATCTATCACTTCTTAAACTTTAACGGATCTTTTCAAAATTACCTCATCAACATAGATCAACATATCAACACTAATTAGTTTGTCACAAACTGGTTTACCACAAAATGTACAAGATTGCAATATGCACACAAAATGCACACGATTACTGGCCTAATTCTCCTATAGACTGTCTGTAACGTTATTCATATGTATTCTGTTTCATCGTTTAAAGTTTTTAATCTATAGCTTTAGAATAAAAGTCAAATCATACTAAAACATAATTGTTGTATGAATTGTTTCGTTACTTTTCGGAGGCTACTCGTATACAAAAGAAATAGAAACAGGCCAAAAAATTATATCTTTTGGTATTTAATGTTTATTGTATTTATACGATTTATGATGTAAAATTTACGTCGTGGTCGCTTGGGACTTTACATATCGCATGAATTTATTATATTATGTGAGAGATATGCGATTATATGTTGTCAGAAGTGAAAAAATATTTTTATACCCTCCGGCCCGTTACTGTACGTAAGACACAAATATTGTGGCAAATCGAGATGTCTTTAGAAGTAGCAGTTGATCGTGATGGATTTTGGATAAACCTATAAACTGAATTAAATTTAACTGATTTGCAAGCGATTTTAATATACATATGTAGGTGTAATTTATTTATATTATTATATAAAGATAGTGTTAAAGCGGCTGTTCATGACGGAGGCATCAAATAGGCGATCAAACGCTAATCGTAAAAGAACTGATGCGTTTTTTTTAAATCTTACAATATCTGTTTACCTAAACTTACCGCCTTTAGATCAAGCTTTTAGATCCGATACCGATACCGCTTTGAGATCAAGGACAACATACCAAGGGCAAGCGTTAAATGACCGAAATGCAAGCGAAAATAATTTAAAACTAGGCATTACAACTGTTGTACAATTAAACATGAAAGATGTTACATTTAAAAAAAGAGCGCATTGGTTAGGTACATTTTTAGTACAGAGAGTACAAAATATATTCTGTACTTAAAAACTAAACAAAACATCGTACTCCACGTACTTAGATTTTTATTACATAGATATAGAAAATAATCGTAGTGGCTCATGGTTCCGAACTCCAAACCTTTTAACTCCAAGGGCCTAAGGTATATTCATCCTTGACACGAAAAGCGCACCAGAAAGCAAACAGCAATATAGAGGCGGCGTGCTATCTGCTGGTATCACGTATCAATGACACAGGCCTGATAAGGATAATACCATCGCATATGATTCACGGCACAGAGCCAGATCCCGCGCGGACCGGTGCTGTCGATTGGTCATACTAGTCGGTTATGGCATGAAGTAACCAAATTGTTCAGTTGGACTAGTGATCGTAGGTTCATAGGTGTGCTAAATAATACGTGTTTTGTGATACGGTGTATAAAGTAGGAAAAAAGTCAAAACCACAGCACAACATAACGTGTTCGTTGACTAGATGTGCATACATAAAAGTGAAAGATTGTTTTTTATGAAATCGCTTGAAAAGGGGAAAATTTTAACATATTATTTTAACTTACATAAATTCGTTCAGGAGTTCCCAGTGGAATAATATAGTAGTAAGCGACCCGAGTAAAAAAAATTGATATATATCGAAAAGGTCTGAACATTGAATATTATTTATACGCTAAACATTCTGTTTGTCCTAATTTACCGAATTATCTCGAATATTCGAGAAAAATTTAACCTGCCAAAACCATTGGTCTTTGTTAAGTAATTTCCGATTAAAAAAAAACAAGAAGTTGCATACATTTCAAAGCACACAGTAACATGTGATAGTAAAATGGTTGAATGTCTGTAAAGGGCTGCAAAAATCGGTTGTAAAATGAGCTTGATCAAGAGGGCGAATACGGAGGGCGCCGCGGCGGATAAGGGCATAAAGGACAGCGCTTGTTACTTCTGCAACGAGCTGTTCGAGATGGGTAAATTACAGGTAGGCTTTATACATTTGTACAAATACATGTGGTTTGAACAAAGACTATTTTACCTGTACAGTAGCCTTAGCACGAATCACTAGCGAGTAAGTATTCGTATCGTAAGCGTAGAAATTTGTATGAAAATTGTA
>DWEH01000178.1:0-13507 GCA_018245815.1 Apyrrothrix aesculapus | reverse complement strand
ATAGATTGTACTTGTACCATTTGCATAAGAAGGGTAATTATTTAGTTGCATAAATAATGTAAAAAAAAAACTGGACAGTTACTTATTAGATAGCAATATTATCGTCACGCTGGGTCCTTCACGGGGTGTCCCTGTAGCTCGAAACCAGAATACGAGCTTCAGTATCTCCTGCCTGTCGTAAGAGACCACTAAAAGGAGACAACTGGGGCCGCGAGTGTTTAGGGTGGAAGCTCGAACGGTTCAGCCAGCTATCCTGAATAGGACGACGATATTTGTGGCCACAAATTGTCGTAGTAACCGATAGGCACGGGAGAACACATAATGTGTCACCCTGGTGTAGAGCCCGAAAGGGCCCCTCGCTAGGAGAGCACCGGCTCGTTCCGTCAGAGATCCCGGATTCCTCCTGTAAGAATGCAATAAACTAAGGCTTAACATAGTTTCAGTTTATACCTGTCTAAACACACACATCACCACAAGCTCAACCACGACATTTTTATGATAAACACTCCGCGTACTTTTAAGTACTACTGAAGGCAAAAATAATAAAAAATAATTGTAAATAGAACTCTCTAATTATTATAATTTAAAATAAAAACGAACATGACATGTTTAATAGTAATTTAACTAGTAACAGTGTTTTATCTTCCTTTACTGGATATTCATATTATTGTAATACTCGTACATGTAATACATAAAATGACATTTCTTTATTATATACTGGCTGATGGGGCAGTTGGAAGTCTCCGAAACAAGCATGAAAACAGTGATGAATATAGAAGAAGCATGACTGGTCTGTTAAGTTTATCCTTGTCAAGGCGGGGAAAGAATACATCCCCCGACCCCATGCCGGGACACCAGGGTGTAAGAGGTGACTAAACACTGGCTGATCGTGGTGTAGCGTGACCTTCCTACGTACGACTAAATGATCCTGGCTGCCCACGCATGCCCAGCGTGGAGATTATGGCCAAAAAGCCCTCAGGAGAGGCTTATGTCGAGCAGTGGACTTAAACGAGCTGATGATGATGATGAGCTCTGTCAGGATAGAGATATTTCGCACTCGGTGCTCTCTGCCTACTGCGTAGAGGTACTTTTTTATTATTACTCAAAGTTTTACTCAATTACTCAAGCACATTTAATTCAAAAGATCCATATACGAATTCTTGCCTAGTTTCACTTCATAAGAACTTTTTGTTATTTAAAAAACAGTGTCGTTTTCAGACTTTGTGTTTCCTATTTAGCATTAGTACTTAAGTATCACTTCACTCAGCATTTTATAACAGAGCCTCATTAACTCTGTACTCGCAGGACAGTGCATCCTTAAGCCTCATTGTATTGTATTCACTTCCATTGTTTCAAAACACGTCACACTAGCATAATGTCAGATGTATATTATGTCGCAGACAAAAGTATTCGTGACATGCAAATTGAAAGCTAAAACGACCTATTTTTCCTTCGTTAATTATGGCCTTTATAAATGTATCGTTAGATAGTTAAGAGTTTAATAGGATGTGATTTGATGGAAAAGATGACAGTATTGACAAACGAAGTCTGGAGACAGAAGTATATAAGAACTGTCATAGATACGTAACTTATAGGCGTTAGGGCTGCCTCGTTGGTCGAGTCGTTACAAGCGCGAATGCTGATCCGTAAGTTCTGGGTTCGAGTCCCGGGTCGGGTACATTTGGATTTTTTTAACTTAGAATTTAACTTACATTTTCTAGTTGACATTTTTTATAGTGGCTCAGAGTCTGGTGGAACGTCCTTCCTACATGAAATTCCTGTATGAAAGGTACAGTAGGTATACCTACAAAAATAAATAAATATAATCTTATCTTTTGTATAGCATAGCATAGTGATTGCCTCGTTGTTCGAGTGGTAGCAAGCGCGACTTCCGATCGAGAGGTCCTGGGCTCAAATCCCGGATCGAGTACTATTGGATTTTTTAAATTTAGAATTTCTAGTCGTGTCTCTGAGTCTGAATGTGTGCCTGGTGTATTGCATTATACTCACCCCCTATTTCATAGTGAGACGTAAACCTAATTGGCGAAACCTGGGAGTTTACTACACTTTTCTGCCTATCTCTTCGGTGATTACAGGTGTGATATTAAGTTTCTAATAGATACGTAAAAAATTAGTCGTAGTAGGTCTTCGTAGTTGATGATACAATACAATATTCTTAGTTAAATTCTTTTATCAAGTCGTATTTTTTTTTGTTAACATATAATTTAAGGGACATTTTCCAATACCTTTATCATATTAGAACATAAGTATGGATAACAGCTTCACGTGAGAATTAACATCTCAGTTGCTTGCAAGTACTCCTTTTGGACTGTAACCAAATACACCCTTCATATGCAATACTTCCCTAAATTAGGGGAGATTTGAAATTCGAGAATCTTACTTCATTGCATGTTGCTGGAAAATATGTGAGAATAAACGCATGTAATAAAACTCAATGGATTTTTTTTTTCGAATTGTTTATTTGTCATTTGTTTCAATGCATTATATATTTAAATAAGTTTCATAACAAAAGTTTTTAAAGTATTAAGTATGTATGTATAAATAACCTTACACTATCGTATGACTGAAAACGTTTATTTGTTGGTTATGAAGTAGGCGTAGTTTTGTATTTATTTTTCAAAAGTATACAAGTGAAATATAATTGTATTACAATGAAATTAGTATATATTGAAAGAGCTTGTAATTCATGTTAGCTACAATTATTATGTGGTTTGGTCTCAAAGTTCGCTAGCCTGTCCAAGGAAAATTCAACCTTATTCACAGCAACAAAAGCGTTATTATTAAAAAAATAACAAGATTAAATACACTCTTACAGTAGTTACTCAAACAACCATGTGAATAGTTATGACTAAATATTGCCGTTACATGATTTTATCTAAGCGGAAGAAAAGACTATATAGTTCAGAACATTACCTATCTAGCCCTTTATGTCTAACCTTAATTTTTTTTTTTTTCATAAATTTCAATATATTTTTCAAGCAAATGAATCAGGCTAGAAACTTTGAGGCATCTCTATACTTTAATTACTAAGTATAAAAATATTAATTTGAGAATATCTTTCCAAATGAAACGTTCCACAAAATCTTTGAAATTAATATATAAAAATAGCCATTAATTAACGTTTTTAGTTCATTTGTACTCCTTTCCATCAGAGCAACTGGCGTATTCATATATATTTGTAGATGAGATGTTCTAAGTAAAGAACGCGTTTATTTTTCACCCGATCCCCGTATTATCGGACCATACTATGATCGTAAAGTAGGACTACTAATACTACTAAAACTAGTCGGTCTATGCCGACAAATAATACGTGAGTTAAGCCGATACATAATTTTAACGTAACTTCATGCCTGTAATTCGCAAAGAGGTAGGCAGGAATGTAGTACACTCGCACGTTTCACCAGTTTACGTTGCGATACATAATTTAATCATGTAGAATCACCAAATAAAATAGTGTATATTTATAATTATATCTGTAAATATCCATTACAGAAACATAATTTTATTGGCATTCTGATTCCGAAATAAAATAACTTTTATCTCTCAATAGATAAATTTGGAAGCGTATTTCTTTATGTAACATAACTGACGAAAAGTGAGCATACTACCCTCCTCTGCCTACGACTTTGAGATATACGGGCGAGATGCTAGATGCTATGTTATGTCATTTGTCTTTACAACATAATTAGACACATTTTTAACAAGCAAAATCAGAGTATTGCAATATGTTATTTATTCATAATTGGTGTAGGTTTGAGTTGCTACTGATACCATCATAGTACGGCAAATGTCTCTTATATACCATTAAACATGTTTAACAATACCTCAAATAATATTAACACATTATAATATTTCAGATTATTATTATTATTATTATTCTATATTGCTCATTTTTGTACAAAGTTTTCATTAAGTACTGGTGTTCTAATTCACAAAATATATATGTATGTATATATGTATGTATAACTACTATGCAATTACACGTGAACAATACAATTTAATATGAAATGATTTTACAATATTTTACAATAATGGTATACCCATAATAGCCGAGGAACTAGAAAACATAACCATAAATATACGTCCATATCATCTACACTCCAAATACAGCCAAGAACGTACAAATTTAAGACTTTTAGGACTTTAAGAAGTCCCTTTTAAATTGAGCTTCGGTACTTTCTTTGACGGCATTTAATATACGGCGCAACCATCAATAGGTGTATTAAGACTGAACAGGTTAAGTACAAAATCGAAAATGTGTTAATCTGTAAAATTAATAATATATTTACATGTCTATATACAAAGCTATCACATATTATAATTTTAATCGTATCACTATATACATTATTGCATAATTTAATACCTTCCCCATCAGTACCTGAAATGACGAAATACATTAACGTCTTTCACATAGTCCATTTCCCAAAATGTTCGTTAAACATACACTATATGAGGTTTCTCGGGCGTCCTGTGGTGAGGTATGGTCTCATAAGCGAACTGTTGATAAATGTGCTCCTCGCTTTCCTCCTGATAATAAGGATTCTTATCAACACTATGCCATGGCGGATTCAAAGAATGGAAATTATTGGTTACAGACGAACCAATCATCAAATATCTGTCTGCGTCTCTCTTATTCTCTTGCTCTCTTCCTCGTGTAGCATATCCTAAGCCATTGCTTAATTTTGACACGTCACCGTTCAGCATGACACTAGTCATAACTTGTTTCGACTTGTCACCTTTACACTTCTTCAGAGGTCCCATGAAATACAAGACACCACCGACGACACTTATAATTATACTCACAGTAAGAACGACAACAGCCACAGCTACCCAACCGCTTGAGCACCCAAACTCAGATTCCGGAATTTGTACAAACAAAACTCCTTTTAAATTTTTTGGCGCTACACACTTAACTTCTTCATAGTCTATCTTTAGTATGGCACTCGAGTTATCAGATTTCCTGTTATTTATTTCGCATTCTCTCCCCAACTTCCAAAGCCATAGTAAAGAACAATTACAAACAAAAGGATTACCGGAAATTTCAAGTTCTTGCAATCTATCGATGGGGAAATGGGAAGCTTCTAATGTTTCCAATGCATTGTTTCTTATATAAATATGCGTAAGCTTCGGATTACCGTGGAACAGTCTTGGGGGCACCTCTTTCACTTTTACATTTTCGTTCATCCATATTTTCTGCAGATTAATATTGTCTACGAAAGCTCTGGAATCAATTTTTTCAAGATCGTAAAGTCTGCTCAAGTGTAAGTGTTTTAAGTGGAAAAGGCTTTGGAAGGAAAGAGCTGTAATATTATGAAAAAAGTTTCCGCTCAGATACAAATGCGATAAGTTCGATAGTTTAGAGAGAGCTGATGTGGCTACTGAGGTCATATTATTATCACTTAAATCCAAATGGCGCAGCGAAGGCAAATTATGCAGACCCAATGAATCGATATTATCAATTATATTGTTATTAAGATCTAAGTTTTTCAATTCCTTCAGATAAGGTATTCCATGTTTAGGTATTTGTTGTACTAAATTCTCTGATAGGTCTAAATATTCCAAGTGAATTATAAACAAAATATTCGCTGAGGGTATTTCCAATATAGAGTTATTTCGGAGAGACAAAATCTTCAACGATGTCAAGGGCTCAAAAGTATCCGATTCAAAAGTTACAAGCTTATTACTCGATAAATCAAGCCGCTCCAAAATTGTTAAGTCTTTGAATGTTTGTTCGTTTATATTTGATATCTCATTATTCGACAAGTCTAAGTCGATTAACCTTTTCAATCCAACAAAAGTGTCCTTATCTAGTTTTCTAAGAGCATTATAGCTCACGTTGAGATGTGTCATCTCCTTGTTGTTGTCAAAATTTTTACTACCTAAATCTTGTACCTTGTTGTGCGAGATGTCGAGAATTGTAAGTTGAGTGTAGAAAGCAAACGTATAGAGAAGATTGTCGATACTGTTGTGGGTAAGGTTTATGTGGGTGGCTTCTGGGTTGAGTTGAATAGGGACGATTTCTAGGCCGGCGTTGGCGCAGGAGGCGGCGCGCAGGGCATCGTCGCAAGCGCAGCGCGCGGGGCAGAGCGTGCGCGCGGTCGCGCCCCACGCCCAGGCCACCACTACCACCCACCAGCGCCACTTCGCTACACTGCGTGAGCCCATAACATCTCATGTATACACACCCTTTGATCTGAAATAAAGGAGAAAATATTGTTAGTATTTGTAGAAACTAATATTTTTATAACAAAACACTGATAGGTTATATTCACCGAAATGTTATAATATGCTTTATGAAATTAAGGACCAAACTAGACTCAATGATAGAACTAAACCCCGATTATATGAAATCTTTATACGCCCTAAAAAGAAAATCTCATCACGGGAGATGAAATCTAGTTCGTTTTCTTTGTAATTTATTGTTGTCATAAAAAGTGGGCAAACCCTGCGAGTACAACGCCCTAGACCGCCCGAGAGGAACGCAAAAATATACAACATTATCGCAAGACAAGATCTTAATATAATTTCTGCCGAAAACTGCAGATAACAAATGTGCCTCGCCGCAATTTGTATGAGGGGGAATGGAATTGTTTGATCCAAATTAGACCGATAAGGAACGTGCCGCGTCGACGAATGGCGGTTTCAGCACAAAAAAACTTTTTTATAACGTAGCATATAACGATGGAAATTCTGGTTTACACTTTGCCACGCCACGATATTGTACTTCATAATTTGCTCTTCAATTTGTCGGAAATCTTGTCATTTTCATTACAAATGTTCCCTACACGGGTTCACCTGGCAAGCTTTAATACTACGTCCGCCGTCTGTGCGCTAAAGGTAGTTCTATTCGGGGGAGAAATCGCGTGCCTTTATTTATTGTTCGTTGGAACCCACAAGACGAATGTTCTTTGTGAACGGGAAACTAGCTACAGCCGGCTGCGCTAATCCTCCTCCGCTCAAGCGGTTCCACGACAACGCAACCAAAACGCTCAACAGCTTAATAAAGGAACATTCGGTACTTTAAATTAAATGTTCGTCTATACAATTCGACGGAATGTATAATGAATAACACCGTAACATCTGTTAACGAAGGCGAACGATCTCGAAAGTTTTCACGCGCGGGAATAACTAATTGCGAAGGTTGGAATTCAATTTATGGCTCCTAGTGCGCCTCCAGGGATCACGCCACGCTGAAGTATTAATAATGCAAAACAGTGTCACGGAAAGTTTTTGATTCCGGATGCAAATTAAATAAGGAAACAAAGTCGTGAATCCATTGCTTGTTTCGACGCTTTGTCACTTATTGTGGACTTAGCGTCAAATGCTTAACGCGCTATTCATAGCAAAAGACCAAACAAGACAGAAGTTTCATTATTGAGTTACATCACATGAAATGCCATTAACACGCCTATTTGGGTACATTGAAACGTCATACTCTACAGTTGTTAACAATTCGAAAATGTCGCAAGTGATTTTAACCCTTATACTGATATACTGAAATCTTTCCCGCAACATAATTGCACTTCTCCGAAATTGTATCAACAATTTTCCTGAAGCGCTCGTAATGAAATTTCACCTCATAAACATTATCGTTTATTACAGTAGTAGGCGCTGAGACACCGCCGGGAAGACGTGAGAAGTCGACCTTCCGGCTATACGATATACACACCGTGCTCCTGTTACGGATTACTTGAATTACTGAATCCATACATATACGCACATTTGATACACAGATCCCCGTATTATCCCGGATTAATTCCCTACCTTCCAAATGTATTCCACGTCACGATTGAAAAGGTTGCATTGATAACATTTTTTGATTAAGCATCCATCTCGCTGTATCGTATAATGCTTTATTGGTGTTAATACTGTATTTTAGAATCTTACATTTCACCTTTATCAAGCATTTTTATTATCGAGTTATTACATTTAGGTGAGAGAGTACAATCATTTTTATGGGTTTTGCCATTAAAATCATGTAAATGTATCCTTTAATGTCAATTTAAGAAAGGATTTGCATATACGTCATAGTAGGCAAACACGAAAAATTTCTCCTCGACTTGAACTCCAAAACAAAATTTTATAAGTGGTTATGTGACTAGCATATTCGTTTGCGTTCGCTACGTTTGTGTACTGGAACCGCATTAAAAATGTTATATTCAAATAAAAGAATAATGTCATTTCATGCTTCTGATATATTCAAAAAATTTAGAAAGTTAAATATTGTATAATTTTGCAAATGGAAAGTAAACGAAGCGATACTTATTCTCAATTTGCAATGTATCGCAAAGATAAAAGGCACATTAATGATGTGCTCCGAACTTCTGGCGCTTTCAGGGCAACGATTAACACAGTTACAAGTTTCAATATCATGTTAAGAGTTCAGTGATGGTCTTGGTCGGAACGGCGAGAGAGACTCAAACGAGGAAGGACTTCAGAGTGTATCTGTAGCGTAAAAACAAGAACCGACGCAAGCTAAATTCGGCGTTGATGGAAAAGGGGCGATTTTGAAATGAACTTTTATAAACAGGGAACTGAAAATCATATGCGTATATATGTACATATGTTATTTTATACAATAGCTGTATATTCCATTTGAATGCGGGAATTTGTATCTTAATGTACAGATATTTGATTCGGTGGCTACTAATAGTATAATACTATTATCGTAAAGAGGATGGTACGATTTTCGATTGGAGATAGTTTCTTAACATTAATTTCCTGTAAATTAGACACGTATTAAATGTAATATGTAAACGACATGTAATATGTACACGAAATACCTGTACGAACTCCGCTATAAGGCAGAATAACGGGGTTTAGATTAGTAACTGACTGATTGCGACTGAAGTCTTGTCTTATTTATAAAAAACAATTAGTAAATAATGTACCATATGAAGCATTTATCTCCGCCTAGCTGTTCCTTCACCATATTGACTGAAATCATTTTTGTCACTTCATTAGGATAAAATTAAATAAGACATCAAGCTACCATCTGGTAACATCAAGAGTCCTGTGTAGCGTCTCTTATTCATACTCTGTGGGGCACGCCCTCCATTTCCGAAGCTAAACTGCTCCAACCGGCAATCTTTTGTCTTTTAATTTCCTGTCCGCCAGAGCGCGCTACGATCGTGAATTTCGCTTTCGTGAGCTTCGTTAACTTGTATCGGCCTTTGTTGTTGCCTATTGAACTTTTCCATTACGAACGTCATCGATTGAAACCACTAAATTCGACGGAAAATTCGTGTCGCAACCTACAAGCTTCAGTGTACCGAAATGAGCACAACCTCTCGTTTTAATTCTCTTTCCATTATTAATACAATGTGCTCGAAAAAATGTTTTGTTTTTATCGCCAATGTAGTAGGTAGGAATTTTAATATTTTCTCATTGGAAATCCCAATGTGGAATTTCCAACAAATGTGTTAAGGTCTAAAAACTTAATTTTTCATTAGAATAGTACAATACACTTCCTTTATTTATTTAATGAAATAAAGTTTTCTTTCTTTATAATTAATAATCAGTAATGTTATATGGTATCATTATGGTAATCCGCTATCGTAAAAGGCCACAAAGCAATGTTTATCTAAATTGTTAGGATATATTACACTAACAAATTTACCTTTAGGAAACGGTCTTGCTAAATACGCAACATCCGACCCAAATGAGCTGTTTCTATAACAACGTTTAGGCCTCCGCCCGTAATTTACTAAATTCAATTTCCAACTAAGTTCAATAGGTACCAACGGCCTCCTTACCGACTAATAACGGGCAATGTCATCGACCGTTTAAATTATTGTCAAAACTATCGGTTTAGATCGGTATAATTGTGGACCGCAGGATAATCAGCTAGGCGCCGAACCGTTTCCACTAAAGTTATCACGGTGTTAATACAACTTGAGACATTACTAACACAAAGGACGGTTTACGAGGGGCGCCGAGACAATAAAACCAGTGTAAAAGTCGGCTAACCGCTTCTCTCTCTCCCCAACAAAATATCCCAGCCCTCTCTCTTTTATGAGTCGCTTAAGTGGTACCGCTGCCGTTTTTAAAATAGTACCCGATTTAAGACAAAAACTTTTATGCTTTTATTGAAATAGAATATGTTTTGGTTGGTGAATTTCCAAGGTAATAAGACTGCGCCAGTCGGGGCGGGATCGTTAATATATGTGCATATGTGGTGTATGGTTTGATGGTTGTAAGTAATAGTCGGAGTGATGTCGGGTAGTGAAGGGCATAATGAGAAAACTTGGCCGCCTAAGAACGCCTCCTCGTTTCGGGTAGCGGCAAAAATTCGAGCGGAGCGACTAGCGTGCCGATTTCCAATTCAGAATTCGCCTTTCGCGAAAACAAATGATGTCATTCTTCTCCGCGTCACCGAGAAAGGGTGTGTAAATGGAATTAGTTTGCAGAAATTTGCATTCGACTTTAAACAAACTGAAACCGCGAATTCAGACCGCCACTTTAGTATATTGTCGGAGTGGTTCTTGCAAGTTTATTTTGTGGAAGTAGTTCGTAAGAAATCTATTTGCATTGTTACTGTTTCCAAAGAAGTTTCATTTTATTTCACACAATTTACATTCTTAGGTTACAAGACTGTAATACGTAAGTTTTCTATTGAAAGTAATAATAATTCGGTGTTATAAAATGTAAAAGTACTTCGAACGTTATAAAACTTAATTTCATAAATAAGTCACGCTATGCCCACCTACTATATCGTGGATTGTTATGTAATCGGCCTTATGGGGCGTTTTAATTAAGGTAGGATAGTTTACGCAAATAAACGATGATAGAGTGTCCATACCCTTAGTGGGCAACAAATTTTAATATTAGAGAGCACACCTGCCAATAGTAGCCATTTTGACTGATTTAGCAATCTCATCTGCTTTAGGGTGCTTTCCATCAATTATTACATATAGATTTATGAAATTATACTTCGGGTTTTCGAGGTGGATTTTGACGATTGAGCTCGAATATTTACGTTACCGAAAATTGAAATAGCGGCATAGAATATTTCTTTCTGAGACATATAAAAATCCTTTTTACCTCACTCTTATCGAGGAAAATGAGAAAAATAACTACAGCAGCAGTTTAATCAGTCAATAAATGAATTTCTCTGTACACAATTTTTAGTTTTTCTCTGCTACCTAAATCCACAATACCGATGATAAATATGACAGTTTCAAAGTGGACGAATAAAATTCGCGATCTGTTATCATTTTATTTTTCTTTTAAAAATGTCATATCGTTATGAGCTTTTCGCTTACAACACAAAAGTGCAGCAAAATATCTTCCCTCAAATACTCACAGCAACGCCACGCTTAAAAATATAAAAAGAGTTTTGCAACGAACAAAACGTATACACAATCCCATTTTCTCTTTCATGGCGATGGAGCGAGTCTTAGTGAATCTGGCGTCTCTATAGGCGCCTTTATAAACGCAATAATGAGGAGTGCTCAGGCGGCATTCAGCTGCGGGCTAACGAGGGCCGTCGATGAATCGTCCATGAGGCTAACACAAAACTTGCCACTCTTCTACGTAATGGTGCGACGCCGGGGCTGGGCGCGTCACGCGGCGTCTCACTTAATCGCCAAAGGACCTTTAGCGTACGCGAACTCGCTATCGCCCTGCCTTTCATACGCCGGATTAGGCTCGTCGCGATTGAACGCGACGCTGAATAGTGTACGAATTTAGGCCAACGCGGAACGGCGCAGATTAAAAGCATGCTTGTATGCAAGTAACTCAATTAAAAACTGTTTGGCACTCGAATGTTTTCGTTTGCTTTAACGAAGCTTCGCTTGCAACGACATTTAACCCGGACGAGTTTTATCAAAGTCTTCGCCCAACATCGCCGTGTACACCGAAACTTTGTTCTGTACCTATAGCTTCATTCAGTCTCAAGAGCTTTCAGGAATAGAAAGTTAGTTCCGTAGGCACCGACCGTCTACGCCGCACGTCTTCGGCTTGCGGTAGACGTATTGAAACTTCTTCTTAGACGGTTTCGAGTAAAAAAAACAAACGTTATGAATTGTTTGCTTTTTGTACAAAACTTTTCTTTGAAGAATGAGATGAAAAACTTATCGTTGTACCATATGACTGCCTCATTAGTTAAGTGCTTGAAAGCGCAACTGCCGATCGAGCGGTCCTGGGTTCAAACCCCGACACGGGTCGGGTTCGAGAATAAATTTCTAGTAGTGGCTCAGTGTCTGGATTTGTGGCGGGTGTACTCGTATGGCAATAGGCTCACCCCCTATTCCATCGTGAAACGTAAACGTCTACTACACTCCTCTGCCTACCTCTTCGGGGATTACAGGCGTGATGTTACGTTTTTGGACGTCACAGTTAGCCTGTCCATAAGCTTATGGTAAACGGATAAGAAAAACGATGCTGTGGAGAAGATCGGGGGAACTGCAAATGACGCGCTTACGTCAGTGATATCGCGTTTAAGCCCACGAAATGGTCTCGACCCAAATGAAGCTGCGCCGCGCCGCCTCGTCTTAGGGAATTCAGGAAAATTAGTCAATGCTATCGGCGGCGAATCTTGAGTGGAGTCGGTGAGGCGGAATAATGAAATAGCTCGTCGGGGCACCGGATCGGCGCGATCGTCACTCGGAGGCCATTGGAACGCGATCGCGGCGACCGAGCACTAGCGAAAATCCCACGGATTCCGTGTGATATATCTAGCGGCTCATTCGGGGTTATTAAATGGAGTGGGTTTTAAGGAAATGAGTTGAGAAATATGTCGTTCTTTACGCTATCGCGGAAAAAAGACTTGTTGTAGATAAATTAAGTACCTACTCTCTGAAATGAATAGGTTCCATACTTCCTCTTTACTACGAGTCCCTTTGGAACGTGTTTTATAGAGAATTGCCAATAAAAATAAATGGTAGTTACATAACCTTATATTTATTTTATTACATATTTAAGGTTGTATTGAATGCTGAATAAGAAGAATTAAATCTACACTGTCAGTTCTAATAATTATCATAATAAATAACAAGATAAATCTTCTACAAAGCGCCAATAGGGAGGAAGACAAGCAGAGAAAACCCAATATACATAGCTAACTGAATCCATCACTCAGATGTCCACCGACGCGGTAAACCAGAACCCTCAGAACGACAAACCAGTAAAGTGACAATTGTATCAAATGAGCCATCAACAGATAGTATCGTAAACTCAATTCAATAATAAGCCAATCCTTAAAAACTTCCGACAAAGGGTGTGGTTATATTAGTCACTTTGTCCCTTTTCAATTGATCACTGGTGTCATTGGTCTTCTGTTTTTTTTTTAAACATTTGTAAGTAACTTTTATGAATTGATTTTATTTTTATTGATTAATCTATGAACATTTTTGTTGTTGTATTATAATAGGTTGGGGAGAAAGTATTTTCCCATTTTAGTATGTATAAACTTGTAATAAAATCTCTTTGACTATACCATTTCCATCTGGCCGGTTTTGGTATCATTAAAAAGTTTAAATTTTAA
>DWEH01000177.1:0-13517 GCA_018245815.1 Apyrrothrix aesculapus | reverse complement strand
GTAAGCGTAGAAATTTGTATGCGTAAATTAGTTTTATTTACGCCCTCTAGGGGCACTTTACAATTTTCATACAAATTTCTACGCGTACGATACGAATACTTACTCGCTAGTGATTCGTGCTAAGGCTACTGAACTCGGGTTTTTGAGTTGAAAAAACCATGAAACAATGCTCCTTTATCGACTGTAACTAAAGGAAGTTGTTGGTCACTTCAATAATTATATTCTAAAAATGTATATCGGCTTACTTTATTTGATGCCACATTATGTCCCAAATTAGGCGGTTTACGTTATTCGCTGACATTATAGGATACACAAAAAATGCGGTTGGAACTGAAAGAAAGCGAAATCATCTGGATGGGACGCAGTCCTTCCAAACCGGAGGGGTTTATGATCCCGACACATCTTAAGGTATGATTTAAGGAGAATTTAAGCTTGCTTATTTAAAAATAAAATATTTGTATATAAGAAAATGTTTAAAAAATTTATCATTTACCTTAGGTACTGACAATAGAAGAAAAACCGTTCGTGTACGCTCGGCGCGTTGATGACGAAGGGGATTGCACAACTGAAGAGATTCCTTGTCCCTATTATAATGCAAGTGATAATCTGGGTAATCATAATTGACGTAATTAATACGTAACATCACGTTTTAATCCCCGAAGAGGTAGGCAGAGGAGTGAAGTACACTCCCACGTTTCACTAGTTACGTTTACGTCCCAATAGGAAATAGGTGGTGAGTCTATTGCCATACACCGGGCACAAATCGAGACTGAGCCACGACTAGAAATTCTAATTAAAAAAAAAATCCAATAGTACTCGACCCGGGATTGGAACCCAGGATCTCTCGATCGGCAGTCACACTTGTAACTAACACGACCAACGAAGCAGTCATTGGCACGTAATTAATAGCTGAATTATAAAGCACTTGGTAGTAATACGACTCTTTTTCATGTATAGTCTCGAATTCATCGCAACTTGCAGTGCTGATATTTTCAATCAAATATTTGCAATGGAATTATTTATGTTAAAATAACGAGATTAACAATATCATTCGAATAATCACACCAACTGTTTTATTTACTTTTTTTTCGATAATATTTAACTTTATAATATGTTTTGACAGATCGTATATTCTGTTGTAAAGGATTTTGTATGGATTTATTACGCTACTTGTCTAAGGCGATTAATTTCACCTACTCGTTGGCCTTGTCGCCCGATGGACAGTTTGGAAATTATATCATTAGAAACTTATCGGCTCCAGGTGCAAAAAAAGAATGGACTGGTCTTATAGGTACGTATTATAAGCTATGGGGTCATACAAATATGAATACTTAGAAATATCTTCACCAGTTATTACTGTAGAAGTTCATATGTACAGGTGAACTTGTTTACGAACGCGCTGATATGATCGTGGCACCCCTAACCATTAATCCGGAAAGAGCCGAGTTTATTGAATTTAGTAAGCCTTTCAAATATCAGGGCATCACTATATTGGAGAAAAAGGTATTTTAACATTTGAAAAATAAGCAAAGATACATATTGTGGTGAAATTGTTAAAAAATAATGAGGATTTCTGTTTACAGCCCTCACGTTCCTCTACATTAGTGTCATTTTTGCAACCGTTTTCCAACACTTTGTGGATCCTAGTCATGGTTTCCGTTCACGTGGTAGCACTAGTTCTCTACCTCCTCGATCGATTTTCACCGTTTGGAAGGTTCAAACTTGCTAACATTGACGGGACAGAGGAAGATGCTCTGAATCTTTCTAGTGCGATATGGTTTGCTTGGGGCGTTCTTCTTAACAGCGGTATTGGCGAAGGTGAGTTAGGCATCCTGTGCTCTTCGTATCCATTATGCATTCTAATGTATACAAAAGTTAATCCATAACTCATGACTTCAGGTACGCCTCGAAGTTTTTCAGCCAGAGTGCTTGGAATGGTTTGGGCTGGTTTTGCCATGATCATCGTTGCTTCGTACACAGCTAACTTGGCAGCTTTCCTCGTGCTCGAAAGACCGAAAACCAAACTTACTGGAATTAACGATGCGAGGGTACGGAAAATTAGGATGAATTTAAGTTTTATTCGTGTTAAAAATAATTTTATACTTAATTATTTTTCAGCTTCGAAACACAATGGAAAATCTGACTTGTGCTACCGTGAAAGGTTCAGCAGTAGACATGTATTTCAGACGCCAAGTTGAATTATCAAACATGTACAGGACTATGGAAGCAAATAACTATGATAATGCAGAACAGGCTATTGAAGATGTTAAGAATGGGTAAATTTTCAACCATGTTCTCACTTATTTTTTAATAATATTTTCAAGGAACTAATTTTTTTTTAATTGCAGAAAACTTATGGCCTTCATTTGGGACTCGTCGCGTCTGGAATTTGAAGCCGCCCAAGATTGCGAGCTTGTAACCGCTGGAGAGTTATTTGGCCGCTCTGGGTATGGGGTAGGATTGCAGAAAGGCTCACCGTGGGCTGATTTAGTAACATTGGCAATTCTTGACTTCCACGAAAGTGAGAATTTACAATTCAATTTTATACGTTATACGTTGTTTTTGGTTTTTGGTAATATATCTTTCATTCTAGGTGGAATCATGGAATCGCTCGACAACCAATGGATTCTGCGAAATAATCTATTGAACTGTGAGGAAAACGAGAAAACACCTAATACGTTAGGCTTAAAGAATATGGCGGGCGTGTTCATACTAGTGCTAGCGGGCATTATCGGAGGCATTGTTCTGATCGTCATAGAAGTGGTGTACAAACGTCACCAAATCAGAAAACAGAAGAGGATGGAAATCGCTCGTCATGCGGCCGACAGGTGGCGCGGCGCCGTTGAGGTAAACAAGGCAAAGATCGCAGCAATGGACCACATCGACTCCAAACAGCATTTCGAATCTAAAATATAAATTTCGTGTAACCGACCGCCTGCTTTGTGTCTAAAGGAACTAATTATCTATTGTTAAAGACCAATATATTTATACTTTGAAATAAATACTATTCATGTTCATTACATTCTTAATTTCAATCATTACGTTAGTCCCGGCTGCTTGGACGTCCAACAATTGCTGGACGTAATATACTTTCGTTGTCGTAAGTAGTCAATACCTAAGTAGATTTTATAACTGCTTGTCAAGGAGATAACTTAATGGTTTGTTTCAGAAACGCAAAACTTTAAGAGCGGCTATTTTGCCGTCACAGCGCCGCGCGAAATCGAATGGAGTGAAGGAAGCCGGGAGCATAAGTCTGTCAGTGGACCGCGGGGTACGCCGGCGGGATGAGCCGCGGGTTCCTCGTTATTTGCCTGCATATACGCCTGATGTGTCACACCTCGTAGTGTGATGTAATTATACAAACTAAAAACCATAGTACATATAACTATACAAGTAACTTGTTGCGTGTTTATGAAGATTTATCCAAATTATTATGAAAGGTAGTTTCCAAGTCTCAAAGCAATAAAGTAACAAATATTTATTTGTAATAAGTATCCTATAAGTGTGTGAGCTTAGTGCAAAAATATTTAAACATGATTGCCGATTATTATACGGTTTGCACCATTTTAATATGCCACTATATAATGAGTCTGCTGCCTTCATCGCGGCAGCTTAAATAAGACATACAATAAAAAAATATTATTTATTTAGAAATCATAAAACATCGCACTCGTACGCATAAGTTAATAGACGTGTGGGTATTCCAATAAAAAATAACGAATAATTTTGATATACTTTGCTCAAAAATGTGACCATAGTAAGTAGGTTTAATCGAATTAAGAGTTGTGGCTAGATGAAACAAGAATAAGCTTCAGCTACTATCTAATAAATTAAATAGCGTAGCACTAAGTTAACGCAATGGAGTCAATATTTTGACGCGGTCATTTATCAACAGCGTTCCATAATCCTATGAGAAACACTTTTTTTTTGGGACTCTAACGTTTAATATTTAATGTGAGACTTAAACTAATAACAACAGCTTAATCCGTAGTTATTCTGCAACATATTGGTATAACGTTATTAAGTAGTTAGGTGTTCTAAAGATGTTGATATCTGTCAAATGTTCCTTTTAGACGAAATCGTTATTTAGATGTGGAGTTATTGTCAATTTCTTTGCAAATAGACCTAATAAAAGCTTCATAATTCAAAATTAAGGCCCGCATCTTACAAAATACTCTATGTATATCAAATTTAATATTGTATGTATGTGTAAATTTACAGGCACAATGTCGTCCATTTAAATTTTAGTGATAACAAACGGTCTAGTTCAATTTAAGAACTCCACTAGAGCAAATAAAGATACAATGTATTAAAAGTCGGTACTAAATTGTATAAGGTAATGTTACTTTATATTTTAAATAGTACAAATTATTTTGAAAAACTAAACACTTAGTCCCCGCACTATTTATTTGTATACAATATGAAAGTAGGTACTTAGTAGGTACCTTCAATTTATGTGAATGAACTTTGTGTCAAATTAAATATTATGATACTATACATGCTCTTTATTTAATAAAGGTTGTATTATGATATAGTAATAGCTGTAATAATAGGTAGAGTCGAACTGTACTATCGGATATTTCTGTACTATTGGATACTTCTAACTTAGAATTTCTAGCAGTGGCTCGGAGTCTGGATTTGTATCGTTGTATGGCAATAAGCTCACCCCCTATTCCATAATGGGATGTTAACTTAACTGATGAAACGTGGGAGTGTACTACATGCCTCTGCCTACCTGTTCGGAGATTACCAAGGCCGGATTAACCATGCTGGGGTCCCTGGACAATGCATTTCTCAGGGCCCTTTACGCCTTTCTAACTTCTTAAAATACATTTTTTGTACCACAATGTAATTATATTCATAATTAAGCTATTTTTTATTGCATTACAAAGGTATGTCCTAATGTTGTCATCGTGGATTCCAATCTTCAAAATAAATTTTCATCCGATGAAAGATTATCAACTTTATTTATTAATTATTAAATTATTAATTAATTAGTTATTAAATAATTATCAAATTATCAACTCGTTGCACGGGGCCCTGTCCGATGCGGGGCCCCCTAGGCAATTAGATACACTGCTTTATGGGTAATCCGGCCCTGGTGATTACAGTCGGGATGTTGATTTAATAGCTAAAAGTAACTGCTTAATATATAGCTGATCTAGCTCACACACTAATAATCCTGCACCTTGGATTCTACGTATCCTTGGTTTTATGCACTTACATATATAAAAACGTAAGTATAGTATAGAGACATCTAACCGGTACAGTTTCAGGTACCAAATGAGTCGTTAGAAACAGAAAGGACCAAGATACAATAGGTACATGTCGCTTCATTAAGCCGGTAAATAAAATGCGATTTGAATATTTCAGTATATAAATATCTGTTTGCTACAAATGTACTCCAGAAATTTAAAATTCTAATATTTTTCGTACAACAAATACACTTGTAAAAAGACAAAAACCATCCTAATAGAACGTAATTAAGCGCATACCACATAAATACGCGATTCGAACATCCATTTTCACGTAATGACAAAAGTCGGATGTCCTAAAAGGTAGCCGTATTGTAGCGAGCCGATGAGCATGATAAAACAACAGTGTCAAGTGAATATAGCCCACATGTTTGGCAACATCAGTTTTCATCTTCGCGTAATTTTACAAGTTAAGTTTGTGCGAAATAATAAGTATCTAAACAAAACATTTCAGTCGTGAAATTGCGTCGGTTGCATGTGAATGAGGAATAATATTAGGCACCAGGGGCGTAGCTACCGCCGTATCAACCATATCGATGATACGCGGCCTCCGGCCCAAGAGCCCTGTAACATGTGTAAGCAAAAATGAGCAAAACATTATCTATAATGTCACTTAAAAAAGGCAAAAAAAGTGTATATTTAATTTGAATTGTTTGGCTACCTCAAATTCTAGGAGGAAGCGATAACTTATAATTAATGAATATTTATTTTGATTTAATGCAAGCATTTTTGTTTCTTTTGTGAGAAATCTTTACCCTTCATATGGGCACCCCAACAAATTGTGATACAGGGCCCCCCCAAGGCACGCTACGACACTGTTAGACACCTGTGTGTTTGATCACGAATTGACAACGAACAAAATTGATGCGAATTTGCGTTGGTCGCCTAATCTTAGTTTATTAGGACGACGCCTAATACAGAAAGTATTGAGGCCCTGCATTCAATTTTGCCCATCCAATGCCTCTGTAAGAACTACAACATAATTTCACGTCTCTATTTCCATGAAGGGGTAGGCAGAGGAGTGTAGTCCACTGTCTCGTTTCACCAGTTATATTGTACAATGCACCATGATACAGGGGGTGAGCCAAAGTGTAAAACAATAAAAAAAATTGAGTATTATTTTTGAGTTTGCGCGGATGCATGCGGTGTATTTCTATGTGAAATGAGTAGCAAAATCATGCGCACTTGAGGTAACACTCCGAACACAGGCAGCCACGATGAATGCCGATGTTAACGCTGCAAGGCGCATGCATTGCACTGCATAGAATAAAGCAGGTCCCAACCCACACAGATTCGTTTTGTGATAATTGTGAACAAGCGCCAACAGCAAAAACGCGGTTACAAAATATGCTATTCAAAAACTCGATTTCAAAGAAATGGATATTGATGAAGTAGATACTTTAAAATACTGTCTAGGTTATCGCAAAGTTTTGTGAATGTGCTTACGAATTCTTTTAATTATAATATTGTTATTACAATAGAATAAATATAAAGTGAAATGAAAGTGAAGAATTCGACAAGCTGTTTCTAGTCATGAGACCGTAACTTATTCTCTAATCTTCGCCTGCCATTATGGAAAATTGGTGTTATAATATGTCCATATTTCTTAGGATAAATAAAATATTATAAGTATTTTGTTGTTAAGTTAGGGTATTCATTTATGTATGGTCAGACTGCAAATTGAATTGTAAATTTAAAAAAATACATACAGTAAGCTTTGACATTGACATTGATTTCAATCAGCTGATGAAATTTAATGAAATTTTGCGCACAGTAGCAGTATTAAATAATCTAATATTTTAAATTATTACCACGTGTAAAGTATACAGGGTCTATAATTTTTCATAAACTGTAAGGATAAAATGGAGTTCAAACCAGTTACACATGTACTGTTTGATATGGATGGTTTGATTTTGAGTAAGTCAGTATTTTTAACATACTTTTTCATTATTAATTCCTTTGTTTACTGTTTTAACTAAGCGTGATGTTAACGATATAATTTATGAAATAAATATGGTATAAAATTTTACCGTAGACACTGAAGACTTATATACAGTGGCATTTCAAAATATTGTTTCTAAATATGGCAAAAACTATTCATACGAGCTTAAATTGACAATGATGGGGTCACAACAACACGAGACTGCAAAAGCTATGGTAACGGAGTTAGATTTACCTATGACGACTGAAGAGTTTATTATTGAGAGCAAAAAGCAATTTGAAATACTGTTTCCAGACACTGAAGTTCTACCAGGTTAGTACTTTATCTTTATCATCTTAAAGAAATTTATGAACTTCTTGTTGGTAAGGACATTTAATATATTTGGTGAAAAGTAGGATTTCCACACTCTTCTGCCTACCCTTTAGGAGAAATATAGGTTTGATGTTATGTTAAATGTTTATTGAATTCCTTTAAATTAATGTAAAATCTAAACGAAACAGGGAGGGTAAAAACTAATGCAATTGAATGATAACGGATGGCAGGTGTTAGCAGCAATGTTAATAGCATTCATTGTGTCACCTGGCCTAAATTATAGAAAAGTCTATAAATAACCATTATCACTTTCAGGGGTAACAAGATTAATAGAACATCTACACAATAATAATGTTCCAATTGGTTTGGCAACTAGTTCTACTGAAGAAAGTTATCATTTGAAAACAGATAAACATCATCAGGCATTATTTTCGCTGTTTCCGTACAAAACTTTTGGGTCGTCTGACCCTAATGTGAAACGTGGGAAACCGTATCCTGATATATTTTTAGTTGCAGCAGCCAAATTTCCAGACAGCCCTAAACCTGAACAGGTACATCAAGATGGTTTTTGCATTTAGATTTTTCATTGAAATAATATGAAACTATTCCATTGTCTCTAAGTTGTTTAACTATTTGTAAACTTTATACTGTTCATGCTTATGATTCAAGATATAGATATACACTCACCCAGCTAGCCTTACAATTAGATTAGCTTTTAAAAATATCATAACATTCCCAAAAAGACAAGTATTTAGAAAATCTATATACTTATTTAGATTGATTATTTAAAAGTATCTTGTGGTGAGAATTTAACCTAGATTATAAAGTTTTTATTTCTTAGACTGCCTCCCTGGCTGTCTGGTTGCAAGCGTGACTGCTGATTGAGAGGGCCTGGGTTTAACCCCGGGTCACATACTATCGGGTTTTACTAACTTGAAATTTCTAGTAGTGGCTTGAAATCTGGATTTGTGCCCGGTATAGACCAGGCAATAGGTTCACCGCCTGTTCTGTGATGGGACGTTAACACAATTGGTGAAACACGCGAGTGTACTACACTCCTCTGCCTACTTCTTTGGTGATAACAGTAGTGATGTTACATTTATTTATTAGACATTGTAGACTTTGATTATTAGTTTATTATTGAAATCTGATCTATGAAAATCTTTCCAGTGTTTAGTTCTAGAAGATGCTGTTAATGGTGTTAAAGCTGCAATAGCAGCTGGTATGCAGGTGGTTATGGTACCTGACAAAAAACTTTCTAGAAGTTTGACAACTGAAGCAACTCTGGTATTGGACAGCATGGAGGATTTTAAACCAGAGCTATTTGGTTTACCGCCATTTAATTAATAGTGAAATGATTAAATTATGTTATAAATGTTGTGAATATATTGTTTTAATGCTTAAATGTGTGATCCTACATTAAAATAATGTATAGTTATGTACCTATGGGTATAAGAATAATATATAATTTGATTAAGAACATACAAATGGTTTTTATTTCAATTAAAAATGTAATCTCTATATCTTATTGTGTTTGAGAAAATTTAATATGTACCTATAAGAAACTATTGAATATTTATAAGTATGTGTGTTGTAAGTTTCTTAAATCTTGACATATACATATTTGGGAATATAGTGTACAATGATTCTTATAAGTAGGTAAACATTGATAGTTTCTTTTTTATCTTCAGAAATAAAATCTCACTAGTGTCGATCGAAAAGTACATGGAAATGAAAGAAAGGGATATTCTTGTATACCTAATACCAATGGGTAGCTTGATAGTGTTTATAAAACATTTTCTCAATGTCGCTGGATTAACATGTCAATTAAGAAGAAAATGACAACAATTGCTCTCGTGCCCTCGTAAAATTCCTTACCACGCTTAGAAAATGGTCACTGATTATTTTGGAAGAGACGTAATTTGCTTACTGGGCAAAACAATGATTTACTATGATTCTCGATTTGGCATCGTCTGACTTTTATTTGTTACCATCAATACAGAAATACGGTGAAGAGGTGAAGTTAAAAATATTTTTTTGTCATATCTCACTTTCATGCGAAAACTCAAACAATTTATATGAAAGATCAGAAAAGTGTGTTAGGCTTTTGAAAGAAAACATTGAATACAATTAATAATCACCAGTAGTATTCGAACCCTTTTCTTTTAACCTCTGAATTTACGAATTTTTTAGAAGTGACCGACATTTTGAAGACAATGACAGCGATTACTTAACTTGCCGCTGATGTATGGAAAATCTCGTAAGAATAAGTGTTGGTGGTCGCCTACGCTAAGTTGTAGGGCCGACCAACTACTCTCACCATTGCTTCGTTCAACAAATATGAACGGCAAGAGCAGCTTTGCTACGATAACACAAAGTTTTGTTCAATGAAAAGAACCTTTATCGGGGCTAACCGGGATGTGAATTTGCGTAAAAGATTTTGTGTTACCTGTCGAGTACCAATATTTGATTGTTAAGATTTATTTTCTAATCATATAGCTTACAATATAATTAATTCGTGACATTCAAATGTCAAGAAAATATTGTAAGAAAAACAAGCGGTTGATCCTGTAGGTAATTCCTGGAACTTTCCGCTATGTTTTTTCTTTATGTAGGTATCATATAGATAATTTAGGAGTTATTAAAAAAAAAAACCTTGATCAAAATTTTTCAACAATGATATTTCTTAAAGGAATTAATCGATTTAGAAAAAAATGATGTTTTCAATTTAGCGTTTTAGTGCAATAAAAGGTTCCCTGCATGAAATCAATCAGATAGATAATTTAGGTTATTTGAGAAAAACCGTTTTTTCGCAACTTTTCGACAACGATATCTATCGAACGACTCAATCAATTTCGATAAAATTGTTGGCGTTCGACGCAGTTTTTTTGTGCTTAAGAGCTGATTCGTTTTTGGTCGTTCGATCGTTTGAACCATTCAAAAATTATTTCAAAAAACATGTTTTTGTACACATACGGACATTATTGTGAAAAGTGTCCGAATAGCGAGATCATCGCGCGCTGTCCTCCTTCGGCTTGCCGCATCCAGCTTCTGCCTGCGTTCGCGTGTGAACGAATGTGTTCATTCTTATGCTATGGAGTGGCCCATAGCCTCGGTTTACATTTTAGCCTATAGTTGATTATCTAGGCTTCATCGAACATTGGCGATTAATTTCTGAATATACGAGCTGTTGCCCCCGATTTCAGTTTATGGGTCTTCTCAGATTTTCGTTATATAGACCTAGCCACGTCCGGCCGACTCTTGAATCCTGTTTAATATGCTCGGTCATAAATATATCTGCTCTACATACATTGGTGATTCTATATCTGTGAAAATATCAATTTATTTACTTTGTGCCAATATAAACCGCCAATCATCATAGTTTTGTAGACTATAATCAAAGTTTCAGTCTAGTCAACTGAAGAGTGTTTTTAAACCAATAAATGTTTGACGATATTTTTTAAAATGAAATACATTTTTTATATATGAACCGATTGAAATAAAACGAACACTAAATGTTAAACAAAGCTTACCACAACATATCAATGAAAACCGCACACATATCGGATATCGTTTCTGAGATTCGCGTACACAATAATTCTAAAAATCGTTGTATTGGGTTCTATTGCGTTAATATAGACCTCTAATAGTAGTTTTTCAAAAATATTCTTTATGTACCGACACCGATCTGTTGGTTTTATTTTATGTATAAATTGTTAAAGCCTAGTTTAATCAGACGTTGCGCTTAGACATTGCGTTTATTTATAATGATACCTTAAAGCGTATGGGATTGTGTTGGGGTTTAAATAAAAGATTAATTTAACACATCTATATATTTACATAAGAATTTTAACAGTGCCATAATGGGAATAGTACGTTATACCATATCTGTAGAGCTATAGTGCTCTAATTACTTTGACAAAAGCAAGCCAAGACGAAGATATTGCCAGGACAACACGATACAGGAATGTGGGGCACGACTGCAAGGTTCGAGCGTGACACTACACTGCTGCCAGTCAAATCTTCATCTCGATTTAAGTGGGCGCAGCGTAGGATGCTGCCGTCAAACCCCAACCTTACAGTCATCGTTTATTCCTTAGAAAGTCGACAACAAGAAAAGTTTAGCCATAAACATCATCATCGATCCGAAAACATTTAACATTGATAACATCAAGATTACACGGAGAATACAATGAACACTCCAAAACTTTAAACATCGATCTACTTCAAAACGCTGTTTCGTAACGTGTGCTATTACAATACTGTAATGCGGACGTAATATAACGTATAATGCGTCTCCATATACAAACAACGGTTACACTGCAGTACCTAGGAAATCGGTAACATCTTAAATATATAATATATTTTCCAAACTCTACGACTACATCTCTAACATATATAGACATCGAACGGGCTACGTGAATGAATTGTAACAATAAAATATTTCAAATCCAAACAGATTAAGACATTCAGGATATCAAAGGCGAAACTAACGTACAGTTAAGAGTAGCGTCTCCGTGGGCGGCTGAGCGCGGCAGGCCTCGGGACACTCGCGTGGTCACACATTCATGTTCCGGCGACGTAACAGGGTCACACATCAGAATAAGAATACATTCTAAACAGCGATAAAATTGTACGCATTATAATATATATAATTAATTAGGCAAAGTAAAACACTTAGTGTAATATTATTTTAGGTCTACTAATTATGAAATAAACGGTTAGTAAGTAACAAGTGTGTATAATTTATGGAGGATTGTTTAATCGGTGAATTTGCGATTAGGGTTACGGCCGAACAGCGCAGTGCGGATCTCCGGCAACAGCTGCTGGGCGATCAGCTCCAGGCGCGACTCCAGGGTGTTGCAAATCTGGACACAAGGAATTTTATATAACACACAAATAATTGTACTACATACAAAAAGTTCTTAGTAAAAGCTTCAATTAGTCTAGTAAAAAAATCATCTTAACGTTTATGTGCAAATTTAACATTGCGATTTTCATGGAAGCAAATAAAGAGAGCTATTTTATGGTATGGTGTCCATTACACTGCAATTTTATCCTGTTATAAGATGTACATTAAGTCATAGTTTATTTACCTGAGCGAAATACTCTTGGATAGTCTCTGGCAATGATTATGAGAGGAAACAGATTATAGCAGAAAGCATAATTATTTAGAGTATGGCGAATAACCTTGTTAAAAAAAGTTATATTTTGTTACCTTAATACGCCCCTTGGCTGCAATAAGCTCAATGCCACCGCAGGTATCAGGTGACAGGTATGTCTCAGTGTCGACCTTGAGCTGAACGTCCTTCTTCAGCTTCGCTTTATAGTCGGTCTGAGCTCTGCCGAGCAGAGATTCCACCAGGCCCTTGTCAGCCTGACGCACACGGAGGGTCACAGCAGGCTCCATCAGCTAAGAAACGTTTCTGTATTACTAATTATGTTTGGAATAATACATTTATATATTTTAAGGGCGCAAATTATGAATGTCATAAGAAACAAATAAAATTGTATGTACAAATATGAAAGAGATAATACAAAGGGCACATGTTATATATAGTCCAGTTGGTATCTGTTCTAAATTGCCCTCATTTGGGAAAATCGTATATGAATATGTATTTGGGTAAAACGTACTCTGCATAATGAAAATATTTGTAAAAAAAACTTTATATGTATATGTGGTGTTAGGTGTTAGAAATGGACGAGGGTACATACTTCGTCCATTTATAGCAAACGCCGCTCAACTTTGGTCGATCTTAATTTCGAAACGAATTGACGAATCCTAATGTGTTTTTTTTAATTAAGCGTCTTTCGCCAAACTTTCAATATAAACTTGAAAAAAATATCGGTTAAAAATCAAAAAAGATATATATATTTTTTAAGTAATACTTCTTTAGGCGCGTTATGAAAAAATTATGAGTGAAATTTTAAGATGCGCGCGAATCACCGTAACGCAAAAGTTACAGGTTGAAGTTGTCCGCAGTTGAAGATGAACTCGCCATCTTGCT
>DWEH01000176.1:0-13534 GCA_018245815.1 Apyrrothrix aesculapus | reverse complement strand
ACTTACACTTCTAAATACTTTCATTTTATGCTTTATTTTACCCGAAACGAACGGCCGCAGTTTACAAGATATAGAAGATAGTTACACTAAGAAAAAAAGTAACGTTGTAGTGTCTAAATTGTGAAAAAGGTTGTGTATTTTATATACAATTAAAACTATTTTGTTGTACCTATAAGTAACATTAAGTATAAAGAAATATCCTTGCGCGATGAATCGTCTATTGTTTTTTTTCTAAATTAATATGAATGAAAGTATAACAAAGTAATTATAAACTACGCACGTTTAGGATAAAATTTATATTGTATCGATTTTTAAATTTCAAAACACATTGTTCAATTTCATTACGTGTAACAGTAACAAAATGTAAACAACTTGTATTTAATGTTATTTATAAAAAAAAAAAACAAATGTAATATAATTTGTAATAAAAATATTATTAAAATGTATGTGTCAAGTGATGTTTTTCGTTCGGACCATGTTCAAAAAAAATGAAGATAATAAAGCAAATAATATTTATTTTACAAATTATTACCAAATGACAAAGAAAAAAGAAAACGAATTTCAAAATGCAAAATTTTAATTAAAATATATGACAATCATATCAAAAAATTATCAGTCTCATAAATCAGTTATAAGAAACCAATGCAAAAAGTCACCTTGAATCGAGGCTGGATCAGACAATTTATTTCTCTTCTTTTTGTTCCACACTCACAATATCGTCCTTTATGTCTTTCCTGACGGGCCCGGTGTGCGAAATTGGTACATTTCTTTCTCCCTTCAAGGTGTCAACCTTCTTCGGCGCCAAAACAGTCAAAACTCCGTCAGAAGAGAGTCTCGACTCAATAGCATCAGCATCGGATTCTTCGGGAAGCTTGAAACGCCTGACAAATTGTCTAGAAATGAATCCATGTTCGTCTTGCTTTTCTTCATGGTTCCCTTCTACGACAATGTACCCGTCGGAAATTTTCACAGTAATTTCATCAGGCGCGAAATGTTGGACGTCAATGCTGATTTGCCACTTGTCCTTTTCAAATTTAATCGAAGATCCCGAATCCTTGGGCCACCACAATCTGAACCTCGGAACCACGGGGCTCCTAGCCGCTGTAACCAAGTCTTCCGGAGTCAAAGCGAGTCCGAAGTTTTGGTCGAGAATGCGCCTTGGCCACTGAGGGAGGTTGTAATCGAAGAAATAAGGCAGGAGAGACATTGTTGGTAGTTCGTAAGATACAAAAGATCTTATTAGATGATGTCTAAAGCGCGTTCGATTGCTATCTGAAGTAATGCAGCGGCGTCTCGCTTATATATTGTTTTCAGAGCCGTTGGCACACAGACTAATGGTCACATTTAGAACATACATATGTGAATAGGCGGGAATATTCTCGGCGCAAGCAAAACCGCAAAACGAAGTACATGATTCATGCTAGTTTCATCCGTTTCTATTTATAATCCAAATATTTTGTGCATCCAACATATAATCGTCTTTTTTATGTCTATGTAAATCATATATCTGTTAATCAATGTTTATAAATAAAATTATGAAACATAAATACTTTACAATTACATTACATGTTATTTTAGGTCCAGCACGCCCACCTTGGCGATGTGTTATGGTTATTTGTGACGTGTTCTATTTTTGTAAGCATTACAATAAAGCTACTATGTAATAAAACTTTATTCTCATTTTTTCTCTTTAGGTTTTGGTACTTCGACGTTTATCATTGAAGCATCACAATCTTTCTCTGATCCAGAATGTGATATAGGCACTACAGTTTCACAAGGTAAATTCACATCAATGACTTGTCTTGGAGCTGTTATGGTTAGGATTCCATCAGGAGTAAGACAAGACTTAGTACAATGGGGATTGCATCCGTCAGGCAACTTATATTTACGTACGAATTGTCTAACTATGTAGCCAGTTTTGGTCTTCCGCTCTTGTTTGCCTTCGATTATTACGTATTCGGGTCTCGCTTTTACACTAATTTCTTCTTTCCTGAACTGGCGCACGTCGAGACACAGTTGGAATTGTTCCTTGCTCAGTTTAATAATCGGTCTAATGTTTCTGGTCTGCGTCACCCAGGAACAAAGCTTCGAACCAATGCGCACCCTCAGTAATGGACTTAAAAACATTATTATTATTTAATAACTGTACATTGAAATAGCATAATTACAATATAACTCCTAGAATTAAGTAAACAATAACTGTATTGTGTCAGCGACTAAAATATTATTTCAAATTGTGTAAATTATCTCATTGACCATGAAGTCATTCTTTTGACACTGACATTTCTCTTTAAAAATGTAACTGTATCACTTAAATTGTAAGTAATCTAACCTTCTAAGTGGTTTTGTGTCGTATGGTAGCAAATGAGTTCCAATTAAGTAGGTTACCGCCAACCACGATATGCAATACTTCGTGGTTGGGATTAAATTATAGGCAGATCATTTTTAATATAGAAATATTCTGTATACAAGTAACTATAAACAAGGATATAGTGTTGATTGCTTGTCAACCCACACTCGCTCAGTGCGGCAGACTGCGGCCTAAACCATTCTCGTTCAGATATCGTATTTCTGTTTAAGAGTTTATTTAAACTTAAAAGTTTGTGAGCCGGCCTGCCCTTTGCTTAGCGTAAGTTGTAAATTGTACAATGTTTTTGTAAGTAATTATAATTAACGTTATAGTTAGATAAACTTTAAATATTTTTTATTGATAATTTATCTATTAATAATAATTGTATATCGTACTCAATGTTATAACAGAAATACTTTGGTTGCGACTCAGTTTATTCTGAAAAAGACTAATTAACAGCATACTGGAGACGTAAGTTAGAAAAGCATCAATGTATATAACGATTAGTTAAATATGTATATACATATTATATTCCAGGGCAAAAGTATATACTGTTCATCTTTCAAAAAAGAGCGCACAGACATAACACATGACATACCATTCGATCAGGGCCGAATTAACTATGTCTAACCCCCAGGCCTAGGCAATGCAATTTTCAGGGCCCCTTTCTAACTTCCTAAATTCATTTTTTTAAATCTATTAGTAATTATTTCCAGGGCCCTATTTCTATAATTTTGTTATTGAGGATACAAATTTTCAAATTTAATTTTCACTCGATGAAACATTTTCTATCATATTTTCTCGTTGCGCAGGGCCCCTAGCTGATGCGGAGCCTATAGCCAGTTGCCTACATTGCCTTATGAATAATCCGGTAATGTTTCGATTTACGGCTTTCAGTTTCTGAGTCACTATATTTAAGCGGTCCTTTTAACTACAGAACAGGCGGAAGCGCTCTACCTTTACATGAACATGTTAAATAAAGAGACTTAAACTCCGGTGTTTTGGCGTTCTGGAGCATTATTACTCACCAGCTGACTTACTTTAACATTTATCTGCCACTCCTTTTAGAATTACGAGATACTTCAAAAGCTTTATATAACACTCAAAGTAAGGCACTTACACATTAAGATCCTTACGCTATATTAAGATTATCAAATAATTTAGAGTAAGTAATTAATTTAATTTCGAATAAATACATTTAATTTTCAAAATGTGTATCATTTGCTGCAACCTGGGAGAACAGCATCATAAGTAAACCTGCATATTTTAGACTTCGCGATAATATTATATGAGGCGTGTGAAGTCTGCCAATAAGCATTTGGGAAGCGTGGCGAACTATGGCCTTAACCCTTTTCATACTGAAACTACCCATACTAATCGCCGAAGAGGTAAACAGAGGAGAGCAGTACACTCCCACGTTTCACCAGTCACGTTATACGTCCCACTATAAAATAGTGGGTGAGCCTATTGGTATACACCGGACATAAATTCAGACTCCGAGCCACTACTAGAAATTTCAACTAAAAAATCTAAGTTAGAAAATCCATTAGTATCCGACCCGAAAATCGAACCCAGAACCTCTCGATCAGCAGCCGCGCTTGCAAACACTCGCACTTGCAGTCGAATTAAATTGAAACTTGATAACAGCTACGCATTATGCAGTTGATTGTATTTGTTTCAGCAATAAATACATGATTTGAATTTCGATTGAAAATTAAACTTTATTTAAGTTCTGCATGCATTACAGCTCTATGACTAACTTATTACAAATTTTAGTCACACAGTGCAGTGACTCGAATCTAAAAAAAGAAACGTCAAAATTGTTCTGCGTTCAAATATTGGACATTAACACTCTCCGACTTTCAGATAAACTTCGCACAGAGGATTCCGTAGAAAATAATTCTGAATAATACTTTAAAAGAACAGACTTGTAATCAGAGTAACGATAGGCTAAGACACTAGGAATTACGCGTCCTAAGAATTTTCTCAAAAGTATTAACACGTCTGACTGATCTACTCGTATATCTACTTGAGTCCTAGTTGCAGTCCTGTTTCAGCCGGGAATAGATAAATATTCGTGCTACAGTTTCCTTCTAATATCAGTTAATACTTACAACATATATATTATATGCGCTTCCTATAATCTAGTATATGCTGTTCCCTTTGTCCATATGTATTGAACTACTGATTCCTGAAGAAGACTTATGTACACACTTGAAGTAGGTTTAGTTTTAATTGGCAGGCCTTTCACGACAAATATGAATGAAATCGGAGAAATTCATACATCTGAGAATTATTTGCCTTGACTTTCACTATTTCATATTCCTTGAGTGCATTCTTACAATTGAGCCGTTAAAGATATGATGTCAGTCATTTCTGGTGCCAAGTATTTGGATAATTGTCTTCATAATTTGTGCATGGTATTACGACTTTGAATCCTAAGAAAATGTATATAGTGTCCATTTTGGTTTCATTTATCGAGATGAAACTTATTAAATAAATAGCTTATAAATCTTGGTTAAGTGCTGCGATGGGCCAAATTGGTGCCATTGTTTTCAAATAGCTTTGAATAATTTTTCATAAATTTATTGTTGCATTTATATTGAGTATAAACGGAGTTAAATTGTAGGTAATAGCTAGATTTCAAACCCTCTAAGAACCCTGTTTTTAAATCCAAGCGCACCTTTTTCTTTACATATTGTTTATTGTAGCGGTCACCCGCCTGCTTCGCTAGGCGTAATTTAAAATGTTATAATATCCTTCGTTAAAATAACATTATATTTATTATAAATTTATTAATCGATTGCTATCTTGCAACCCTATTGGACATGTGTGGATGAAATTAAAAATACTAAAATCGCGATTAAAAGATGGGGGTTGGTGGTAGAAGAGTGAATATGTATATAAGTATTTTTTCATGTTAATTCTTAAAAAATTTAAAATAAAAAGTTTTTGTCCAAAAGAAAATTTCCTGATAGGGCCACACTTATTACTTGAGGGTATCAAAATAGTCTACAATATATTCTCAGACACAATAAAATTCATAAAAATCGGTCAAGCCGCTTCGGAGGAGTTCGGCCACAAACATTGTGACACGAGATTATTATATATTAGATTAAAAACGTAAGATCACGCCTGTAATTTTCGAAGAGGTAGGCAGAGGAGTGTAGTAGTATACTCCCATGTATTATATTATTTTATATATATTTGATTTCGATGAAATGTATTACTGCGGTAGACTAAACACTTAGATGGGATTTATTAAATCTTTTTTTCAGTCTGTGTTCGTAACGAAACGAATAATTTCAATCTAATACAGTTCCCAGTGAGTAGGCAAAAATATTATAAAAGCTAATTTACTTCAGGAAAAAATAAATCTCTTATTCTTTCAGTCACTGTAAAGTGTGGACGTAACCACAATTGAGATATAAGTGTTTACGAAACATAATTATATTCAAATATTATGTACTAAATATAACTTTTAGTTAAATACTGAGAAAGATGAATAGAAAAAAAAGGCATGTAGTATGCTGGAATAAATAGAACTTTATTATAGGTACTATAAAATCAGTCTCAATTGGTTACATTTGGATTCGAATTAGGGGTGATAAAAGCGGTTTCGGTTTTTTAGATCTTGGCTTCCTCGTTCACGGTGGGATCCTTGATTTCCTTGCGAACGGGCCCGGTCTGCTGGATGGGGACAGAGCGTTCGTCCTTCACGGCAGGAACCTGCTGCCTTGGAGCTGTCACAGTTAGCACACCATCGGAGGAAAGACGAGATTCGATAGTCTCCGGACGACAACCTTCCGGCAGAGCATAACGCCTGACGAACTGACGAGAGATGTATCCATGCTCATCTTTCTTCTCCTCGTGCTTTCCTTCTACGACAATGTAGCCGTCAGCTGTCTTTACAGCGATCTCATCAGGTGCGAAGTGCTGCACATCTAAGTTCAGCTGGAATTTGTCTTTGTCGGCTTTGATGCAGGACCCGACGTCCCGTGCTACGGCGGCTAGTTGTCTCCAGGGTCGGACATAGTCCCTGGAAAACAATGGAACTGTAACGGCTGTCAAGAGGTCGTTGGGACTCAGCGCTAAGCCGAAGTCTTGATCCAAAAGGCGGTTGGGGCGGTGGCTGGGCCAGTCGTATCCAAAAACGTATGGAAGCAGAGACATCTTTAATATTTTTAGTTTTGTTTGTTTTCTAAATTGACTCGCTGGTTTCTCGTTGAAGTCCTCAGCAATAGAAGGTTTATCGTCTTGTTAGCTTATTTGAAATTGCATGCCATATCGCGGTTCGCCGGCGTATTTATATGGTCGGAGCAACGCCATCTGGCGAGCAGTAGAAGTTTCCGGAAACCGCCAGGGTCGTTGTACGTAATCTTGTACAATCAATAACAAATGGCGTGAATAGCTGGCAACGAATATTCGGGAGCGCCGGCCGGCGAGCGTGGCGTCTGGAACTTTGTAAACATAATATTATGAGCGTGTGGGTGTGTTTTTATCTTGCTCTAAACATAACTGAGTTTTCGAGTTATGGATAATAATTTTTCATTCGTAACTCGTAATAATTTGAAATAATTTGAAATTATTTTTACTTTATAATCAAGTAAATATGAATCTAATTACGGCTAATAAATTGCATCTATTTAATACCATTGTTTTGCATTGAATATTACCTTTTTAACTAAATGATGACTACTAACAAATATAAACAATAATAAATAATAATAAATTTTCTTTACTAAATAATGGCCTCTATAAAGCCAGAAATTTCTGGAGAGTGACTAGGTAGGTACTTACGTGAAGACATGATGTGTCTTTTAGCATTATAAAAATGTGTCACATAGCCATAACTGATATTTACATGTCATGCAATATATTTCAATGGGTGCCTTAAGTATTTTTAATTATCGTAATACCTTCGCGAAATTTAATTAACACTGATTACCTATGATTTTCGTACTCGTCTTCGCCTTTATAATGTAAAAGCGAAATTTAAATATTGTTTTTTTACATTATGTGATTTTAAATTGGATTGTTTTTAAACTCCAACATATTAATTTGTTTTTCAAATCAATTCTGTAATAATTGACAAATCACCCAATTTGCTGCGTATGGCACAGAATTAGGTAAATAAAAAAATAATAATGTAACTTTAATTAATCTTATTTCTATACGACAGTACATTTTCAGACATCTGAAATTGAAACCTATTAAGAGGTTCACCACATTGAATCTGATATAGCCGGCATTAATTTGAGATCGTATTTATGGTATTGTGGTCGACTAAAGGTTTATCTATTATTATTATTATTACAAATGACAAACTAGGAATATAATTGTAAATAATAAACTATAAATATAATTACAATTGGCAAATATGTACAACGAACAGAATTAAACATGCTGAAAAATCATGTGAATGATTCGTAAAACGAACGCGTGAATAACGGCCATTTCCTAATGTCACAAACCACCGCCAATCGTTAAAATATCACAGATGGGTCTGTTGTTCGATTATGAATTGTTAAGTTTTAAGTGAATTTACCATTGACTGGACATTGATGAAATACTTTCAAGGCTGTTTCGTCTATTTTGTAATTTAGCCTATCGTATATTATTTATATCATGTTTATATTAAAATATTCAGGTTGCCACTTTGACAAAAACGAGTGTAAATGATGTGGAATGTTCATTAATCATGAAATAAAATGTCAATACTTTATCCTTAACATGTTGGTCGTCTATTTCTAAATTTCAAGTACCTACCTATATTACGTTGATGAAAATTTCTGTAATATTAACTTGATAAATATCTACTTGCCTATTGTCTTTTACATAATACGTAATGCATCACCATTTGTGATTACCATTTATTATGACACTTTACCTAGCCTTGTTTGTATTGGTCTATAAACACAAAGTTAGGAAATTCATGCCGAAGAACTATGGGTTTCAAAAATGATCTATTCAGTCATTGTGAAGCCAGGTATATACATTCAAAGTTGCTAGAGAATAGCCCAGGTACTAGCATTTTTTGCACTTTATAGTTACTACTAAAATAGTGTAAATTAATCTCTGTCTTTCTTAACATAATTTTATTTTTACGAAATTGATTTTCTTTTTCACGTTTATGATTAGTTCGCACGAACATGATTTTGTTGAACTGACAAGACGTAACATAACATCACGCCTGTATTTTTTCGAAGGGGCAAGCAGAGGAGTGTAGTACATCCTCATTTCCAGCTATGTTTATTCATTCATGTATAGGAGTAGATAAAATATCCAAAATATTCAACGATGGATCAATAAAACGTCCCTCATATCCACGTGTTCCAAAAATATCAGACGAGACGGCGTCACTACTTCTATTACTGTGCATCAGATATACTAGTAAAAACTATAAATACTTGTAAAATTCAAGAAGGTGCCTTAGATTATGGAAGTATATGATTTCAAAAAGTCCGTTTAAAAATTTCGAATATACTATGGAAACATATTATTATAATAAAATTCTATTGCAAACTTTAGAAGTATATTTCTTATGGTTCAAAAAAATTTGAGATAGCATTTTGTCTCATACCTATAGTAAATGCTGAGTTTCAGGTCTTTGAATAAAAAAATAATCTGTATCATCCATACCTACCTGCCTAATGTGCTTCTACTTAGTTTTTTATTACTATTAAAAAAAGCTCCTGCAATAACTCTATAAAATTGTATATGTAAATTTACTTTATGTCGTAAATTTACGTAAAAGTTTACGTTGTAAAGAGGCAGCAAATTTAAAATCATTCATAGCCGAACTCACGTTGTCTATAACCTTGTTCCTGACCTACGCAATTCGATTCCGTTCTAGAATGTACTGGCATCTGATCGAAGTCGCGTCTGCAATGTTCGCGCAGGGTGAATGACACTAACCTTCGTTGATCAGATATCCTCAAGCGCGGGGCCGTTTGCAATTCGTGGGTAATGATAGTGTCAAATATAGATTTTCTTTACATTAACAATTACTGGAACAAAAAATACAAACATAAGAACATTTCACAAAGACATTATTTGAAATGTTTATAATATTAAGATTATAACAATATTTTAGATTATAGATTTTCATTACATTTAAATTATACATGTTGTAAGACTACCTTGTAAAACTAATATTTTACTCGTAATACTTTCGATATACCTTAAGCTGCTTCATAAGAGTTTCTATGAAAAGTATAAGCATATAGATTATGAATATATTGATTCAAATAATTTAACTATGAGTCATATTCATACGTTATAGTAGGAAGAAACTTCTGTAAATGATACGAACAAGGAAATAGGACTGCCCTGACGTCTATGTTTCTAGTTACGATAATATGTCTTGTATTCTTATGTCCACCTTAGACGTGGCTGTCAGATAAAATTCAACGAGTAACTACTAATTGCTTTAGCTGCAACGTTAATGTTATTTTGATTTACTGAAGTTTACATTTGATGTTGGATAAACTATATGGTAATTGTGGAAATAAGTCATTAATACACAATTTAAATTGTTTTTAGCATTTAAATTAAAAAACCGACATACGAACGCTTTATTCATTCATGTAAAAGTATGCGACCCAGTGGCTTGAAAATATCTGATTTCAAGGCGGCCATATTTACATTGGCCGCGAATCTTCTACTCGATACTAGATGGCGTTCGGTCGGATATAAAAGAGCCGGCCGGCGTCCGGAACGTCAGTCAATTGCAACAAGCGAACGATTTACAAGCAGTAAGCCGTCCTGCGAGCAATCATCTTCTTTTAACCGATAAAAATCTTCAATTTACGTTGAGAAAATGTCTCTTCTGCCATTCTTGATCGACGATTTTGGGCTCGGCGGTCGTCCCCGTCGCCTCGTGGATCAACATTTCGGCTTGGGGCTCACTCCCAACGACATGTTAACCGTTGCCGTCGCTCCTATGCTGAACAGGGAGTACTACCGACCATGGCAACACCTGGCAGCGGCAACTAGGGACCTGGGTTCCAGCATCAAGGCGGATAACGATAAATTCCAGATCAGCTTGGACGTGCAGCACTTTTCGCCAGAAGAAATCACCGTGAAGACCGCTGACGGCTACGTCATCATAGAAGGCAAACACGAGGAGAAGAAAGATGAACATGGCTTCATTTCCCGTCAATTTGTGAGGAGGTACGCGCTTCCCACAGGCACTGAGCCCGAGACAATTGAATCCAAGCTTTCATCTGATGGAGTGCTTACCATCACCGCTCCCAAGAAAGTTCCAGAAGCGATAAAAGGAGAGAGAAAGGTGCCCATCACTCAGACTGGACCCGTGCGCAAGGAAATAAAGGATCAGGGCGAGGGCACTAACAAAGAGGAGAAGGAAAAGTGAATTCAGTCATTCTTGAAAGTTTTTAATTTTTCTTAAATTCTTTTCTGCTTATACTGTTATGGTGGAGTTTATAGCGTACATTACATTCCTAATGTCGTAATTCCAAAGATCGGCAGTGCCATTACAGACTGAGTTTTTGTTATGATTAACATCATAAAACAATAAAGTTATATCCTGCTTATAACTGATGTCTTTTATTTTGTTCCGATTTCCCTTTAAATCATAACTCACACATCATAGCTTTAATTAGTTATTTTCAGACATTGCTACACAATCATGATGAGGACAAGTTTACTATAGCCTAATTAGTATCTGTTCTATTCATTGTTAGTCAAGGATGCCTTACCGTACTTATTGACGGTTGAGATGGCTCCTGGTTTATGTGTGAACCAGCAACCATACCTTTCATGCCGCAATACATACTACATACTATATACGCAATACATACATACAATACATCCCGGTAGAAATAGCTCTAGCAATGGTACTATTGCCCCGGTCGAACAGCATACACCAGTCAAATAGCAGTGAAGGTATAAAGTTCATTCGTAATTTCACCAAAAATATTGTATAATTTACAGGTACTAAGTCATCTTAAATTAATTACAATCAATTACATTCAAATTCAAAAATTTGTTTCATTATAAGGTTACACGTGTGGGTCAAGATGGTTAGTCGTCTACCATGTTGCATATTGAAACATCAACATCAAATTGTTACCTATTAACAACATTTCACATAACCTCATATTGTACAAGCTATAGTATTTTCACTAAGGCACCTAAGTTTCTCATGGTTTTGTCAACCAACATGTGCTACTTAAGCACGTACTACCTACATTCGACTAAACATCATAGGGATTCTATGAACATAAGGTATCTAAATGTGTTATTATTTGTGTTAACGAATACGAAAAATATTTGAATCTTTTACCAAGAGCTCTCTTTGTCACCTATCGAGGAAAGTAACATTCTGTAACCCAACAATCTGGTATTTTCAGAATTTTAACGAGCATTTTAAAACACAGGATTAGAATTATTGCTCTGCTTGTGAACACAGGCGTTTGCAAAAGCAAGTACTTTCAAAATATGTATAACTATTCGATGCTCTTGTCTGGAACGCTCTACTACTAACATAAATATTAATTTATGTAGTGTATGTATAGCAAATATTGGTCAATAAAAATCTTGGAAGACACCTTCGATTACAAAGTATGCCCAACCTTTGCCAAATCTACCGACATCACAATGGTTAATCACGAATAACAGATATCGTGCAGATTACCCAGGTAGCATTTTTTAATAATTAATTTATTTTATTTTTTAATTTATAGTAAATATTTTAATATGTCTCGCAGATGATTGCAGGACATCAAAATAATTTATAGTATTCCTTTCATCGGCTTCACACACCAAATACCTAGGTACGGATATCAACTGAAAATACCGACCGACGGAATATAGGTACTGTAAAATAAAAAAACATGTTAGATTTCACCCGGGACAACGTTCGCGTAATCAGGGATAAAAGTGCCCTATGTCCTAATTTAGACTATGCTTTGCCTATATTGGATCCAAATTCATGCAGTGGTATGTGTATAATTTTGTTTAGTAAGCTGTGGAAATATAAAAAAAAATGATTGTTCGTTTATACCCTGTACAAGTTAGCTTGATCTTTTTGACAGACGGGCTAGTGATGGGAAACAGAAAATATCTAGTAGTCCAAAAAATAACGTTTTAAAATACTTGTAACTGTGACGAGATGGTGTGGGTGTATTATGTGTGAAATTCTTTATTGCACTAGACATAAAACATTGGGTAGATAAGCGACGGTGGGTCAATATTCATAATAAGTACCTATTTAACATTCACTGTTGAGTACAGTTTTTTTCGCCCTTTTAGGCATGTTTAACAAAGGTTCAAAACAAAAACTTAAATTCAACAATAATAATTGAGTCTTTAGGGACTTTTGTGTTATATCTATTATTTAATATTTTTACAATTTTTTAAATCATTAAATTAAGAAAATAATATGTGCGTCTTTGCAAAGTAATGTCGATCAGAAAAATTTACATCTGTCTAAAAGATCAAGCTAACTTGTACAGGGAATAACCACCTGACCAAAGTTAAATGTATTTACAATTACATATTGCAAGTATTTTGACTTTCCACATATGGTTTCTTCCTTATTCAAGTTTATAACTCAATATCTAATCTAAATAATCACTTTCATTTAACTCCGGATATAAATAATTTATTTCCTAATTCATTGATTTCAGTGATGTTATTGTATTTTATAGTAATGGCAGAATGAAAATAGTCTGTTCATGTCTAATTTCAATATCCGTTATGCAATCACTATGCTGTTGTCTATAAGCTCGGCATAGAGTACAAATTCGAGTTAAGTATAACATCTTTAATTTATTTGTCTGAAAAATATAAGTTGGCATTGTTACCAGATACAACAATGGTATGGACAGTTAAATACTTTGTACAGTGTTAATAATGTAAAGTCATGTAAATTTATGTGGCTAATTTTGTGTTCTGGCAAACAGCCAACATTGGCTGTTTTATTTAACAGACAGTGCCATGACTGAAGTTGCTATATACCTGCATGTTTATGTGAGATTATTTTTGGAAAGCTATTGACTTAAATTATGACTGCCTCGTTGGTCGTGTTGGTTGCTTGCGCGACTGCCGATCGAGAGGTCCTGGGTTTGAATCCCGGGTCGAGTACTATTAGATTTTTCTAAAATTAAAATTTGTAGTAGTGGCTCGGAGTCTGAATTAGTGCCCGGTGTATGGCAA
>DWEH01000175.1:0-13536 GCA_018245815.1 Apyrrothrix aesculapus | reverse complement strand
TTTATGCCCGGTGTATGGCAATAGACTCGCCACCGATTCCATAATGAGACGTAAACATAACTGGTAAAATGTGGGAGTGTACTACATTCCTCTGCCTACCTCTTCGGGGATTACTGGCATGATGTTACGTACTCTTACGTGACACGATCAAAAGTCTGTAAAGTTAAAGGGCGCAATATTCAGTCCTACGTTTCCTTCCACGGCAGCAAGCTCACTCGTGACCACAACGTCACCAGATGGTAAGCGAGGTTTAGACTAGGATGTAGTACTAAGTTGTGCCGCTGATCGACAACGACTGATTTACACAAGCGTTTTGCTTCACAGTTGTTACGTCGTGTCCCACAAGAGTCGTTAAATTTTATCGGAGCTTGGACTAACGCTCTATTAAACAGATCTAAATCACCATGGTTGAGAAAGCCTAAGTATTAGTGAGAGATTTAAAAGACATGGTGCATGAAACTTTGGTAGTACCTTATACTAATGTATATATATGTACTAATGAATGTACTAGAAGGTTATATTTTGATACATATATGACGTCCTTAACTGTGTAACTTATTGTGTCGTTAGTAAAATAAAACTTTGAAATTTACATTTGAACTATTACGCAATTATAAAATTTTATGCATTTAGTCATTATTATTATAATATTATCACGCCGCGTCCCTTACGGGTCGGGTAGAGAGCACCGAATGGCAAATATCCTCTAACCTTATAAACCTGACGTGCTTCATTGAATTCAACACTCTTTTCATAATGAGTTATGCATATGTAACCAAAAAATATTAAATAGTAGTTAAATTTATATTATACATGCTAGTACCTGCTTTCTATGACGTAAACATATAAAACACAGTGTGGTAAGTGTAGGAATATATATACATAATTACAGCTATGTCAACACAAACGGACATGCCTACGCTCGAGTACTTGACCGGTGAAAGTGTTCAATGTCATTGAGCTTATGGTACTGTCGCGTGGAGAATACTTAGATTCTTTAATGCCTAATTATAATAAAAATAATTAATTTAAAAAAATTGGTTCTGATTTATTTATAATAATTCAGAACAACACACGGTTATCCGATCTCAATCTAGGCAGATCCTACAGAGCCTACTACTACAAATACTGGATAGATAAAAATGTTTGACGATGATGAGATTGTTATTAGATTGAACTTATATGTTTCTATGTGATAAGCTGTTAAATAATGATGTTACAGATTTTTATAAGCGGCTGTCACCACCGCTATGGGTGGTCGTTAGCCAAGCGTTGATTAAATAAGCCTTTTACTGGATAAAGTAAAGGATAATGAACCTCACTTGTTAAGCAAGCAACACGGCGAGTTTTCTAAACCTGCCGCCGCATCAAACCAACTTTTAATACGACTATTTTTAATTTCCTTAAGTCGCTAACTGGATTTGCCGTTTTCTCATTAAACTGGAAGGTTCATTCCTCTTTACGCACTTATTACATCCGACGGAAAACACTTTTAAGACGATTTTATCGTTCCACTATTGGACACAGGTCTCCTATTAGAATAAGAAGGCTTAACGACATAGTATGCCACACTGGCCCAGTGCGGGTTGATAGACTGCAAATGGCTAAGATAAATTCATAGAGAACTCATAAACTGTGCAGGTTTCTTTGGGATGTTTTCCTTATTGGTTACAGCAAGTGATAAAAATATTTTAATAATATTAATAAAGCGCCATGGCTGATCCTGGCTGGTCCTGGGTTCAAATCTCGGGTCGGGTACTATTAGGTTTTTCTAACTAAGATTCTTTAGCAGTGGCTCGGAGTCCGGATTTGTGCCCGGCGTATGGCAATAGACTCACCACATATTTGGACGTGCACGTAACTGGTGAAATGTGGGAGTATACTACACTCCTCTGCCTACCTCTTCGGGGATTACAGGCGTGATGTTACGTTATTAATAAATCATTCTTCTTACTTGATAATATATTTTCCACACATCTGTACTACAAGTATGTGTGTATTTTAATAGCGGGTGATTTAATTTTATGTAACACAATCATACGGTCGGTTAGTGCTTTAATATTCTTATGTAATCAGGTTAACAGTCATTTTCGTTAAAATTACTTAAATAATAAAAATTAGCACACATTAAGCTTATGGTTTCGACCGCACTGTAATAGTCGGTGAAGGAAACACACTGTGAGGAAATACACCGTGAGGAACCCTACATAACGAGAGTTCTCCATTAAGTTCTTCAAGGCGTGTGAAGTATGTTTTAGATAATTATTATTTCTGTGATTTAAATTCAAGTTTCTCTAACTTATTTACAATTAAAAAAGATAAGTAACGTAACATTACGCCTGTAATCCCCGAAGAGGTAGGCAGAGAAGTGTACACTCCCACGTTCCACCAGTTACGTTTACGTCCCAATATGGAATAGGTGGTGAGTCTATTGCCATACACTGGTCACCAATCCAGACTCCGAGCCACTACTTGAAGTTTCTACTAGAAAATTTAAGTTAGAAAAATCCAATAGTACCCGACTCAGTATTTGAAACCAGGAGCTCTCGATCGGCAGTCGCGCTTGCAACCAACACGTCCAACGAGGCAGTAACTTTTTTTATGTAATATAAACTTATAATGATAATGCAATTTCTTTTTTCACAGGTAATAATGGCGATACACCTACAGCTTTACATTAAATCACTTACAACAGTTCTCTTACTGACTCTACACATCACGACGTCCGCAAAACAAACAGCCAGGCCAGTACATGAAGTGGTCGAAGTTATAAATGAACAAGCGAGAATAGACGACAAGCCCAGAACAAGCCCTGCAGGCTTACCTTACGGGAACCCCTTAGCGGGGAACGTTAAACAGAACATAAGGCTACATGCATACAATCAACAAGCTATGTTCAATGCTGAAAAAATAAGACAGCACAAAGCCCAGCTACAAAGGTGGACGAAAGCTCCACAACTCGTGGATAGCTATATGAAAGCGTACCACGAATCTCAGGAAAGTCATCAACTAGCATTAGAACAACAACAAGCAACTTTAATTGATGCGCCCGTCACTAAACCTCCCAGAAGAAGAGGCAGCCCGAAACCAAGACAAGACAGTCTCAAATCTGGAATAAGTCCACTTCAAAGTGAAACAATGAAAATCACCAAAGCCGACGCTGTGAAGTCGCAACGTAACAGAAGTCATAGATCATACGGATCTGCAGATTACCAACAGTATTTACAACCCAAAAGGTATAAAACTGTCTACGTGTCCCCAGCACCCACATATGACCAAGGTGTAACAATCAAACCTAACGGTAACATAGGCTATACGCATCTACAAAACGATAACCAACAAAATTCCTTATATACACAAGCCGTTCCAAGTACCACAAAATATATTTACCCGAAACAATATTCACAAATGCATGGTTACCAGTCCATCCAAGATATTGAAGCTTTAAATTCTCTATTGAAAAAGAATCCACAAGAACAGTTAAGCCAGTTCAATGCTCTATTGAGTTCCACCAACGAAAATATTGAGGAGAGTGATAAAAACAATCTAGATACGCCTATAGATTTGTATTTCTATTTAAAAGATCCTTCAGCACAATCTCTTTCCCAGCACTATAAGAATTCAAATTATGCTCAAATAACACCAAATAAATACTCAGCGGCGTATCTAAACGATATTAATGCTCTCAGAGATCATACTCCAATCACAGAGGAAGTAGACGACATTGAGGATCCAAACCAAGTAATAAAGATACAACCGTATTTACCACAACCAGTTGTGCCGACACCAGCGCCAAATATAGATACCACGACGAAGAAAAGTAATAATTACTACAAAGTAGAAGTGGCGAGTCAAACAATCACAGCCGGACATGCGCAAGGCGGAGTAGAGCAACAGTCTCATGTCAGAGGTCACGAAGACACTAGGCCAGCATACGAACACTTGTATTCACATCAACCGACATATTATACCCAAGGTACGAAACAAAACGGTGACCTAAGTGAGAGATATCTTCACCACAACGCTCAACATAAAGGAGTGCAGCATTTAACTGGAGAAGGCGTAGGAGTATCCGCTTACGGTGACGATGATGTAAGTATAAGAACATACGAATTTAAAGTTGTTACAAATATCTCCATTGCAGTTCCAGCAAACACAAGAAACAAAAGAGAAGTACTAGAAACAGAACCATTTCTCTTACCCAATGAAACCCAGCCATTGACAGAAAAGCCTAGCCTTTTTTCAGCCAATGACACAACTGATGTCCCTCAATCCGAATCCCTCGTAAGAGTTCCTCTTGCTAATAAGAATCGAATGAGCGACTTCAACCTTTTTGTCTCTTCTCCCGATTTCCCTATAGGAGAAACAATTGACTATGGTTATAACGATTATGATGACATACCATTAAAAATTAAAAGACCATCCAACCATAAGCTACAAGCGACTTATGAAGATGAAGATTACAGTAATTACAATGACGACTTCAGCTCTCCCGATTATGATGTATCCAATTTTAAAACACCTCTTTTCCCTGCCGCCACCAATGGACAGATTCAAAACTATGCCCCAACATCAAACTACGCTCCAAATGCAGATTTAAAAAGCAGTGTTTCTAGTAAATTTGGACAATTCAAACGGTATCCTAGCTTTGCGTCTGGGTTGTCACAAATTTACGGGGTCCAAGGCTATGGGATACCACCAGCGACGAGTTACGGTGTCCCAGAAGGCTATGGAGTGCCGTCAGTGTATGGGGCCCAAAACTTCGGATCCCGTGTAAGATACGTAAACGAAGTGCCAAATATAGACAATATTTTGGAGCCCGTTTACATGTTGACACAATCACAATTGCAAAATCTGATCGGCCATCACAATTTGAACATTCAACATTTGGATGTTTATCAGCTGTCAAAAGATAAAAGACCCACTCACTTCCCGAGAAAACATAGAAAAAGAAATCCCTACAGAAATAGACATGTCAACAAAAACTTGCACAAGCTACACAAATTACATGTCGTATGATTATATATCCATTTATAAATTATTTATTTAAACGGCTCTTATTTTAACTTATTATAATGATTAATGTTACTATTATTATTTATTGCAGAAGTTGTTATTACATAAAATAAATGTGTATGTTTTAACGCAAGACACTTTTATTCACATAATATATTCACAAATATAAAATATTGTTTATTTAATTTAAGTATAAATGTGAGTAAGAAATTTTATTTCCTATCTCATTCCCATTAAAACAAAAACAAAACCATTTCATGAATAAATATATTGCAGTAATTTATATGAGTAATATTCAATCGCTTCATTCTTTCGGTCATTAAAATGTTGTGACAAATTTGTAAAATCCATAGGTAGAGTTGTAGATTTTGAAATCTAAGAAATGAGAAAAAAAAGGAAGAGAGTGGAAAAAAAATTATGCACATAGTGTTATATAACTAGGCCATCAAAAGTGTAACGTTTTACATTCAGCCGTTTCGTAAGATTGAAATTGCGCTCTGCGTACAAATAGTACATTTTTGCAACCTTAGCAACCACAAAAATGTATAAATGTAAATTTTTTCGCTAAATTTAACGTAAGTAAATGCTACCGACTTGAGAAAAACAAAAACAAATTTAATGCACAAGGCATAAAAATCTTGTAATGTACACGCTAATAATAATAATAGTGGATGGAAAAATTTAAGTGATTTAAACAATTTATAATTAAAGGCAAATTTGATCCAGCAATCATTGGATTCGCATTTTATGAATTATACCATCTCGTAAATACTAAATTTTACCAAATAATTTAAAAACTCCTTTTTTACTTACACTTACATTTATAATCTGTAAAGGAAGATGCCATAGAGTAAGACCACAGGTATATTACATATAAATATGTAGACATAATTTTACACAAAATTATTTATTTACATTATATAATATTTACACATTTCAATATAAAGGTCTAATTGAATTAGATGGTCATAAGAGATACATGTTACGAATAATAATACCTTTTATTTATTTATTTGGCGAACTTAATGCCTAATGGCCCACTGTACGTATCTAAACGGCCGCCCTATGAAAACGAAATTGTCCATTTATTTCATATAACCAATGAGATCCAGTCATATGGTTTTGTTTGTGCATCTCTCTCAAACTGGATTAGACTACACAGATAGCTTGCAACACATATCACGATGTAACGCTCTCCTTTGTCGACCACTACCACCCTATGATAATTGCGAAGGCCGAAAACTAGACCCTATTTACTTCTGATGAAATATGGAAACAATGACCTTGATATGAAATCATGTCCTGGCTAAAGCCAAATACTGTCCCTATTTTGGACCACCAGCGCATGACTTAGAGTTTTACTTAACAATGCGGAATATTGAAGATTTTGGTCATTAGCTAACCAGGTTAAGACCAATAAAGTCTAAGGACTGTTATCTAAAGGGACGGATCGCATAAACTACCCTACGAAGCATGAGAAGATCTTGAATCCTTGTCACTGAAGTTGTCCCCGCAAGAGTTGACTGCAGCTTACATGCTGATTTTCTATAGATGGTTAGCATTCCATAAGAATCAGCAGTCCAATTAGTGTCTTAGAACATTTAAAATTAATGAGGAGAAAAAATCTTAGTGTTTGATCGATTTTAATAAACGATCTTGTTAATGTTAATCCGCGTGACATTTGTATGTGCGTCACTTGATAACACGTCAAATACCTAATAACTATATGAACGAAATAAAGTCTGTATTTTATAATCATTTTCTTACTTTTTCAGCTCCACTACGCAGCTAATTACGAATTCGGGTATCGAGTAAAAGATGAGCATAGCGGCAACGACTTCGGCCACCAAGAGGCGAAAAGAGCTGGTAAAACCAACGGTCACTACCACGTCCTGCTTCCTGATGGGAGGATGCAGATGGTGAACTACTCCGCAGGACCTGAAGGCTTTCACGCAGACATCACGTATGATCATTTGCGTTAAAAAATGTAGAAATTCTCAAGGCTTACGAATTGGCCTTTTAATCTCTTTATTTTCATCATTTGAAATATCGAAAATCAAAAATGTATCTAATCAAACCTTCCAAGATTGTGGTTACGCAAAGTTTTTTATAATTTGCGTAATTTGAGTCTTTACGTACATTCAATTCGTGCATTGTATGTTGTTGTAGCTTGCAAAATTTTTAAAATCTGCTTTTATCCTAAGCATTTTAGCCACTTTTGAGTGCATTGTATTTCATCTAAATAAATACAAAGTGAAGACAAACTGAAAAACGTGTGACCACTGAGAATTATAAAAAAATGTGTTCCAATCCTATCTATAAATATTCGGGAGCTACAGTGTCCATTTAACATTTTTTGGAACATATTTTAAATCCGGTTGCTACAATTTGCACAAGAGCTCATTTTACATATTATACAACATTGTAAAACTTATAACAATGTGCAAAATATAACTTATAATAATATGTATTTAACGGTGCTATTAACTATTAATTGTAATGTTACATATGTAAACAAGAATGTTCATAAAAAGAATTAATGCCAGTGTATGTATATATATTCCAGTTAACAAAACAGTGATATTAATTAAGTATATTATTATGGTCACTGATCTAGTCTCCAAATAATTTTTTGTCTTATATTTCCTAAATATGTACATAAAAAAATCAGTGTTTTCATTTTAAAGAGAGTCGTAGGGCACTATGAAATAAAACCCGAAAATACGTAATATTTATTAAACTCAAGATAGAAAACAAAAAAAAAACAAATTACAAGCAAAAGTGTAAGAAAAAACAAAATTCTCTTAAATAAATATGCACACTAACCCGCAAAAATTTGTATTCAATGTTTCGTATATTATTTTATTATCGGAGCTAAAAACACAGATGTCACGGCAAAACATTTAACAGCAATGGCGGAAAAGGACGTGTTGCGCCAAATTTATAGTAACAAAAATGTTTCCCGCCAAACGAACAGTAAAATGAAAAGTGAAAATAGAAAGTTTTATGAGCGAACATTATTTGGACTGTTGAAATTTTTTCATGTTACATACCTCTACTGTTACATAAATGGTGTCAAAGTAAATAGTCGTTAATTACAAAACTTGTAAGTAATTATTAATATACATAATTTTTGTCATTACTTATTACAGTTGCAACATGTTTGTATAAACAGATTTTGGTGAATATATTACACAATCCGTAAGCTGTTATAATATTTAACGTAACGTAACATCACGCCTATAATCTCCGAAGAGGTATGCACAGGAGTTGTTATAATATTTACGTAAATATAGGTTGAATAGGAAGTGTTACGTAGAAAAAAAACAAAGGTACATTGAATCAACTGTGGATGGCGAAGATTTAAATGTTCTGGGCTTAAATGAAATTATAAACCAATAACAAAATAAAAATTATTATGTCTTGTTGTGCTTTGAATGTCATGCAGAGCGTGTCATAAAAACTAAGTATGTCGGAAAAAATATTATGGAATCTTTTTATTATTGAATCGTTATGATAGGTTCCGTACGGGATAGCCATAGAGCGGAATTTTCTAGAACTGAAAAATGTGTGATGTCATTTAATTCAGAAATGTTTATATTCGGTTAGTGAAAGACCACAAGGCACGTAGTTAAGAGGTTTGTAAGGGTTGTGTGCAATAAAATTAATTCTTGTATAAATTGAAAACATTTTATTTTATTGTGAAAAGTGCATTTTAATATCTTGTTTATTTATTCTGTATAACATTTAATTTAATTAGATTCACATTATTTTAATTTAAATTTGCGTTATTATTAAATATTATTGTCATTATAATCTTATTGCGATAATATAGAATGTATTTAATTTATTAAGTGCTTTATATCTGTAATATAGCGATAGTCAAGTGTTGTTGTTATTAAAAAAAACTGATATAATCTGTCATATCATTACTTCATACTTCTTATAATTTAAAAATACATATTAAAATAAAACTCCATTGTAAGTTAACTGAAATTTATTTCTATAAATAGAGTATTTTATTGCTTGAATATTTAAAACAATTACGCACACACTTTTACATATATCGAGAGACTAAATCAAGCCCTTATTGTTATATCAACACCATGACTTATCAACTTAATACGTCTCATAGTACTGCTCAATCTGCGCAGCGTTAACAAAAACATAGTTTTATCGCATCGCGGATCATCCAGATGGAGCAGTATCCTTACAACATCTACTATAGCTCCTACTAATGCATAACACTAGATATAAAAAGGTAAAAGCACAAAATTTAACGCGTGGAAGAACAGGAGCATATCGAACTAACGCAAATCGAGATATACAAAATGTATATAATAAATACTATTGAAATTGTATATGGTCCGAAACGACATCGGATATAACATCCGACATTGATATAGTAAACTTTTCGGACTGCCACGGTTAATCGGACAATATTTTAATCGGTGCTAAGTGATATTAAAATGATTTAGTGGCGAGCAAATGAGCTGGCCACCACAAGCATATTTTCCAATTTGCTGAAAGGAATAAGGAATAAGTAAAAAGATTTTAATTAACTACGGTATGAGAATCGATTGCTAAAGGCAGCGGATGATGTGCATACACTCCAAACATTGTCCAATAACCTACTGGGGAAGACATTAGCATTAACTATCATTCAAGTAGACACCTGAGCCGAGTCAGTACGGTTTTAATACAGCTGTGTACAAATTGTAACACGAATCATTTTCTAAGTTAAGCAAAGCCTGAAGATGCAAAATTTTCATGGGAAACATTAACTACTAGTTATTGCAGGTAATAAAAACTATCATCGTTACAATTATTTAAAAATATCAAATATATATCTTCATCACCAACACATTATTTCAACGATCTGCGTTATTCCAGGGCTGTACTAAAATAAAATGCTGTACTGATTCCCTATTTTATGTATTTTATATGTTGATTTATTTATTTTTTATTTTATCCCCACATCTTTAAACAACTATACGACTTTATTAACTATAGTTATATACTTTAAAGTGTGTTTAAATTTCTGATAACATTTGCACCTTTCTTGGAAGTAGATTTTCGTTAACTCGTTCTAAAGGAGGAGTCACGAACCACCAAATGTATAATATGGTGTTATACATAGTTACAAAATGGAGGCCCAAAATATATTTCATTTAAAATATCCGTGGATGCTTTGAATTCTTCGTATTTAGCGCACACCTAGTTGACAAACGTAGGCCAAACAAGACTGTAGTTCGAATACCTTCAAATCATGAATGGTTTCAGCTAATATACACATACATAAGTATTACATCACATTTATGTATATAATACGTCATAATTTTATATGACTACATTTCTTAAAACTTTCTAACAGTACAACGCTATAATTTGTAGGATTACTTTCAAATGTAAATATCCAAAACATGCAACCTTAAAGCTTACTTACGAACGTGTTAAGCAAATATTTATTAACTGTGAAAAGTGAATGAGATCTGACGTACTCATTGTGTGTTATTCCAGTGTGACAGCTAGCGACAAATTTACTTATACATTCCCGCGTTTAGGAAGGGTGCGGTGTAATCACTCCATTGCAGTTTTTATATTCATATAATCAGTATTGTCGTCATGTAGTCCCTTTGAGTCTGTCAGAAGCCTTAATTAATAGCGCCGAAGCTGAAGTAAAGTTATGACATGGCAAAGAGAATAATTTTTGTAACCGGAAATGATTTTGAATATTATTTGAACGCTCTTAAAGCTTGCATTACGTGGGCATCACGAAAAACAGATTTAAGTATATATCACTTCCCCTCTATTTCTCTTCTTCTTCACCAGGAATTGCTATTATCCCGAAATGCCGTTCGTATAATATACCCAACTATTTCTTAGCAACGTAGAAATCGAAGGGTTAGACAGAGAATTGTACACTGCCCTCATCTCATGTCTAAAGTATTCTTGGCACCTTTTATCATGCGTTAGGATTGCCGAAGAAATTTGGAACATCCATAGTCATTCCATTACATAATTCGCTACGCCATGCCACACAATTAATACACATGGAATTGAATAATTAATAGACACACTCATTAACACACCATAACTAAGCTAAGTATAGCTAGAAATAACAGTAGTAACAATTAGCGAAGGATATAATATCAAATATTGTGATATTAAATAAATGTGATATTAAATAAATTGAATTACTACTGAGGGAGAGGGGCGAGTATGGACACATTGTTGGAAAAAAATATATCTAGAATAGACATCCATCAGTACATTGATTAAGTTAAACAGTTCGCAAAAATGTATATAGGTATGTGATATATTTTATAAAACTGTAGCCTGGGAATTCTGCAATAAAGCAGGTTGTAACTTAAAATCACTAAAAAGGACTCACTGAAACTCAGTTCCATGTTTACAAATTATACTGACAAGGTTCATTTTAAAATAAAGAAATGTAATCGAACATAATTTATAGAAAAATAGCAGCACAAACAAAAGGTACATCATAACAATAATTTTCATTATTCGTCTGACCTTTCCGGTCATTTCTATACTGTGGTCTCTTTCTTACTTATCTATTCATCCCTTTCTAACGCTCAAGTGGCGCCCTCTCCCAACTTGGCAGATGCTTGCAGGATACTATGGGGCATTCTATGATCATTGGATTTAATGTTTCCTTCACCAGGCAGAGTTGGAGTATTAGGTTTGGAAGAAGGTAAGTATGTTTAATAAGCGTTTTATTGTAAGGTAAAAGGCTCATATTAAACCAACTTGACCGTTCTTCCAAACATGAGATTTGTTAGTTTTCGCCTGGTAAGAGAGGACGCCAATGTGATTGACTATAGGTATATTGAATTTAGTAAAAGGATGTAATTAAATCGTTCTTGTAGTCGAAAAATAATATATTTCTGTTGTCATTGTAAATCAAGATACAGACTCATTGCATTAATCAGACAGTAAAGTTAGATGTTTAATCAGTAGGAGCAAATAGAGTTGTAATTAACGTAACGTCACGATTTTCTGATGAATAATTGGTTGGAAGTAAAAGTGTTGGCAGACTTCCAGTTAACTCGGGCCAATATAGCAGTAATAGAATAATTTTCAAGCCAATTCTTTGATGCTACTGCTGATCTACAGCTTCCTGGGCTTGCGTCAATATCGGCCTCTCTTAGAATACGTTTCACCCAGCCTGAAATCACCGCACTTGACGCAGGTTTTGGTTGATCTGCCGTGGTTAGGAATAAACGTTCCTTTGTTTCAAGTAAAAACCTATGTGTTGACAGTTGAGTCAGGAGACAAACCCAATGTACGAGATCCAGGGTTCGATTAGAAGATTTTTTTATAAGATTCTAGTTGGACTGCCGATGGGATATTGAATCGGTTTTAAATCCGTGGCTCGGTTTCAGGATTACATGCTCATCGGTGACAATAATGTTCAGCGGACATTCTTAATAAGGTCAAATCGTGGATGCGTCAGCCGGAGCATAGAAGCAGAATAGATGCAGTGTGATATGATGCTTCATATAAGGTTTTGGTGTCTGGGTTTTTAGATGCTAAGAGATTCAATACATTGTCTATATCCCAAATAGGGGGTTTCGGAGGCTTAGGCTTGTCTAAGCTTATGGTTTTGAGTATTTGTTTTACAAGTGCATGGGAACTTATACCGATTACCGATTTACAGTGATTGTTTGGGTCACAAAAAGTAGAAACCACCGATTTGTGAACTAATATGATGTTCAGGGAAACATTCTCTTTTTGATGTAGAACTGCTAGGAATCGAGCAAGGTCAGATCCAGATGGCTCCTATTCGTCGACTTTCGCTTTCGATTTCGCTGAGCCCAGCTAACCCAACAGTTCAACGCGGGGCGATAAGTGTTTAACGTCGATTGCCGCCAACCAAATGTTAATAAGGATCTCTGATCTTTAGTCCAGTTTTGTATATGTCTTTCCCACCCATACATCGCCATATTTCGAGAATAATTTTATTCGCATTTGACGGAGGACTTCCTGTAGATACATCCAGCAGGACTCGATCGAGATTCTACAAGTTGAACGGGGCTGATAGGGATCGTTGTTTCAGATCGGGTTTCCAATACACCTTTTCCCATTGTGGAACTACGACAAGGTAAATCCCTCGAGCTCGATTGAGTATTACATAGGTGTGTGGGAATACCCACGCCAGACAAGTCCCAATCTATGCTCAGTACATCGTTGATGCTCGCTCTCGTCTCGTCTGTCTATAGTGCCGTATGTATCCACCACATGAGCTCGTTGCGAGGCGAACAGATCCATCATAGGTGTCCAGCATTTCGTAAACACGACCTGTGTGATCTCTGGCAGGTGATGCCACTCTGGGGTTTTATTCTGTCATTCTGTCATGGGGGATATGAAGCTTGGTGAACCGTATACAGGCTCGAGCACCCCTTGTTTGAGCATTATTTTCATGATTCGATCCATTTCTGGAGATGCTCGTGTCACTCTGCTGCGAGAGTTGGGTAGATATAGTGGAGGTTTGTTTGC
>DWEH01000174.1:0-13557 GCA_018245815.1 Apyrrothrix aesculapus | reverse complement strand
AGAGGTAGGCAGAGGAGTGTAGTACACTCCCACGTTTCACCAGTTACGTTTACGTCCCAATATGGAATAGGTGGTAAAAATATGTAGCTATAAAAATATTATTAGGAGTGTACTACATTCCTCTGCCTCCGTCTTCGAGGGTTATAGATGTGATGTTAAATTTATAGTTATAAAAATAACTCCAGTCTGTGTCTTTCTAAGTCGGGGATTGAATATAAACCTCTATAGTTCTGAATGCTTGAAAAGTATTATCCTAAGTCTATTACGATAAAGTTACTTTAATCGGTTCATACGTTACTTATATACGATGATAATATTCGCTGTAAATGAATTTAATAAATCAAAGAGAAAATACAAGATGTTTACAATACTAGTTTATTTTGGAATTATTCTTAAACATTCTTACAATTAACTAAAAATTAAGTGCACGGCAGTCTATTTAGCCGGGATACTTGTAATATAAACATTTACATATTTACAATTTATGAAATAACTACTTTCTAACCGCGACTTATTTTGCAGGACAATCGTAATGGTTCCATTAATTTTTCAAACCTTACTTCACTCTTTTAGGGGTTGATTTAAATACAGTATTCTATAGATCCTGTGTTCCTCCTCAGCGTTTAAGCTATTTTCACAGCAAACTTTAACAATATCAGTTCATTTCATGTGAAAAATTTGCAGACAGATAGACAGAACCATTTTCACATTTATGATATTATTAACAATACGTGTTAAAGACAGGTGAAGTTTGAAAAAGAAGAAACCAAAAATTTATTTCATTTGTAAAGTTATATACTTGTTACGTACTAATTAAACAGATATAACGTGCTAAACATTCATAATTGTCATATAATTGGATATGTTCGATGAATGTCAATACAAAATATAGGTATACATATTCATTGTAATATTGCAGTGAGAAATTGGTAATTTGACTTTTTTTATAAACGTAACATCACGTCTGTAATCCCAGAGGAGTAGGTATAGTCCCACGTTTCACCAGTTACGTTTACGTCCCAATATGGAATAGGCGGTGACTCTATTGCCATACACCGGACACTAATCCAGACTCCGAGCCACTACTACAAATTCTATTTTTTTTTTAAATCTAATAGTACTCGACCCGGGATTTGAACCCAGGACCTCTCGATCGGCAGTCGCGCTTGCAACCAACAGTCAATTTGTGTGTTAAAATTTGTGTTCTTAAATCACAATAAATACAAAAAGGAAAAAACTGAGTTTGTGTTTGATTTACTAAGTTCAATAAACTTTAAATTCTCGGTCACGGATTAAAAAAAGGCAAGTTCATCGAGCTTCCTGTTTTTTATACAGTTCTTTAAGATGTATTTATTTTACACATGTAACTAGATTAATTCAGAACCAAAAACACTGAACGTCCTCAAATCATTTTGAGTCGAACAAAACTACAGTTCATTGTTCACAACATCATAAACAACAGAAAGAATTGAACTCATATTAGGTTATATACTCCTGATTTCATCAGCGTTGTGCTGGGTGGCGTCTATTTTCCAACAACGACCAAGTAACGCCCGGGATATGTTACAACATTAATGTGTAGGTTCAAAGAATAATAACTGTGCATGGGTGGAACACATTATGTGCCCCAGAAACAGGGGAGGGACGCTCCCTAACTATCGCGTTACAAGTCGATATCTATAGAGGTATCGAGGGTCGAAATGGATGGACATTGTGTCAACATACACAAAAATGGCGAGTGTATTCTCCGTACAGTAATTTCGAAATTGATTTCTTGTTTGTCGAGAACCGTTGTGTAGAGACGGTCGAGAGTTGGATACTTACACGTCAATGAACTGAAGTGGATTTATTATAGGTATTTCAGGAATAACACGAACGAAATGTTCAATAACTGGCAAAGAAAAATCAGTACCGTCAAACTATGAACGGTTCGTCTCAAGTCGTTGAATAACCTTGGATTTAATGTGTTGAAATAATACTTTTATTTTCATATAAAGAATAAATTCGGCAAGGCTTAGTTGTATAACATAGCAAATAAACTAAAAAAATAACTGTAGAAAACTAGTAATAACAAGTCCTGTTGATAGATTTATTAAAAAATAATATACATATTACTAACATTATATAAAAGCAGTTTTTAAATATGTAGCATAAATTATAAATAAGGAACGAGCAATAACAGACGAGTGTCTTTTATATCCACCCTACATTACCATTTATTATATTAATGTTTCAAAACATTATCTTTGACATACCCTGCGCTGTATCACAGTTGGGGAAATCGTCATTTCCATCAACAACTCTTTTCATGGTCTCACTATTGAAATGAGTCTACCTTCAGAAAAAGAACAACCAAGGCTGTAGTCTGCCATGTTGACCAAGTTAAATTTGATAGACCTGACATGCTTTATTTAATTTTATTCATTTAAGTTGATAAGTGCCGTTTTGTGACAACATCCAAACACGGCAGAAATATATTAAAACAAGTGAATTATTAGTGCCGAATACAAATATTCTAGTGTGTTTATAAGTACATTTTAATAGTCATTGTCTTTATCTATATGATATATACATGAAATATTGTTAAGTAATATTCTTTCTAGAACTAGCGGTTTTCAAAATTTCTTACATTTTGCGAAGATATTACCTCGCTTTTATATTTAAATGTTGAACAAATTTGGAGATTATAAATTAAATACAAAATAAATTCGGTTATTTGGTAGGACCGGAGAACACAATGATAATACTATTTAATTCAAAGACAAGATCAAAGCTTTACGTATATCCGGACATAACAAGTGCGCTTCTGAACCCAAAGACTTATAATATTTGAAAGCTCTTCGCGAACTCTTGTTATATTCTTATTAAGAATCATTTAATTGGTCAATTTACAAAACATTTTATCTGAAGGACGACAAAAATAGAGTTTAAGGGAAGTTAAAATATAACATTTGCTTTTAAATACGATAATGTCATGGTTGAATATGATATGAGAATTGTTTTATAGTCGTTTTAAAAAAGAAAAATACCAGTGTGACTTACAAATTTTAAAAATTTGACTGTAACGAAGCGGTACACCGAAATGTACTGAAAATAAATGTTACATGGTCAGGAACAAAGGTTTTCGCCTTCACGAGACGACAGTTAATTTAAACGTCCCTACAAAAGAAATTGTTCGTACCTATCAATTAACTTCCCTTTAATTCGGAACGCGGGTAGAGTTAAATGGCGCGAAACAAATTGTTTAATTCCATTTTATTTCCGCCATTTTGAATATCGAATTGTCATTTTTGCCGCCCTTTCTGACGTTTGTATAATTTGTGTTCCGTTTTGCCTAATACCTCGATTTGTCAACGGTTGAGTTTTGAACAACGTTGTTATTCACTGCCTTAGAGGTCACTTTTCGCTTAGTCACCCATCAAGGTGCGCGTGTCAAACTCGCACTCGGAAGAGTCTTCGCAATTGAGCCGTTAGACACAATAAATGATCTACTTTGTATGTAGCTATGACAAAAACATATTATGTACCTATGACAAACTTCTTATGCAGCTTTGTAAATTATTTTACACATACACATACAACATAATAAACGTGAAGTTTAAATATTGTACGCAATATATAAAGCAGTAACATGATAATAAACACAGCCATTGTTACATGTTGTTTAAAGAGAAAACTTTATTATTCAAATGTATTATCATTTAATCAGAATGTTTTCCGTTGGTTTCAAAGGGAACGCAAATAGACAATAGCACAAAAATAAAATATGCTACACACATTTTGGTCGACCATCTGTCCAGTTCCACAGCTAATAATAATATTGATTTAATACACAATGCAAAATGTGTTTCAGTACGTAACAATTATGTAGATAAAACGAAAGGATTACTTTTAGTCTTTATTTCGTCCCCATTTTGTTTCGTATGACGCGTGTGCAAACCTACTCGTGTGAGCATGAGATTCGATACAGGGGCTTATCGTACACAAAAGGCAAATTGGTTTCGCCGGCAGCCCTCTGAATTGCACTAGCATTTGTAACGACACGTGCCCAGCTCGAGGGGAAAAGCAACGCACGAAATGAGAAACAGGGGCTTCACAGTCGAATGGCGTATTTTGTTATGTGAGTGATAAATTTAGCAACTGCCGCGCGACGCATAACCGGTTGGATTAAAAAATACTTCTGATGAGGCTTTTGTCGGGTGAACAATTGGGGTTGTAACAAAGACCGGATCAGAATCTAGACTGAAAAATAATACAATTGATAGGGCGGATGAATGCAGCGAGCTTGACAGGGATATTGAAATTAATTTAAGCGTAAAGCTATTCAAACGTGTGTAATAATGATTTTAATCATGCATGTCTTCCGGTTGCTAGACAGGATTGAAAAATTTTAACTAAGTAATATTACATATAAGCATTAAGAATAACATTGAAAATATTATAAAAATACTAAAATATTTGATGTACCTGCATATAAAATAATATTTTTTATAGCTTTCAAAGGACAGGTCTAGTAAATTTGAAATCGCTCGTATGTGTACGTACATTCAATACAAATTAATTTCTTTGATTGTTAGGTATTAATTACACAATCCTAACACAGCTGTCATCGCATCAAGACCGGGATTAATGTGTTGTTGCGAAATCCTTGATTTCTGATATGGCCTTTCACGAGTACGAATCAAACGTAATCCACGCCTAGAATTATCAATCACACGAATTTGAAACGGCATTTGAATAAAGCTGACATCACACTGATTGTTTCGGTGGTTTGTGAAAATCCTATGTCATTTCCGATTCTGTTTCTGTCAACTAAAGTAGACATCATGATACTGAATATTAAAAATATTTACAATTGAACAGTTTTATAATACATTGGCTGTTGACCCTCACGCAACGTCAGATGGCAAACGGAATGTTAAGTAAAGCAAAACCAAGCAGTGTATTCGGGCTTACGATGGGTGACAGCTAGTAGCAGTTTTAAGTATTTCTGTGGTTTACAGTAGTTTGACCTTGATAGATAATTTCTAAGCATTTTAACTATATCTGCCAGTCAGATGCGTCACTATTGTCAGTTCGTATTTACGAAAATTCGTAATAAAATATCGTACTAATTAGGAAAAAAATCCCATGGTCAAAGTAATTGGTGTGGTAAACAACTCCGTTAAATTTTTAAAGATAAAATTGTAAAAGTATTCTATATTAATGGGCCGGTAAGACCCTTACCGTTCTATTTACATTCTCGGGAGGCATAGGGAGTAATCTACATCAGGTCACGTGCGTCCTCAGTCCCTTTGCATCCAGTTCCTATCCCATTGTATTGAATGCACGCTATGACGGCTTTACGAGTTCCGTCCCTAACACCGAATTTAGACACGCTTTTGTAAATTCGTCTCTATTACATCATAGTAAGGATCAGGAAGGCAGGAATTTGGGATACCAGGGTTTCGCAGTCGTGCCTAGCTTACGTAATTATTTGCATTACATAACCTTGTCAGGAGTCGGGGGTAGTTACGGTTATCTTAGAGTTAAGCAATCTCGCAAAACCCTCTGTATTTTGCTATTGCCAAAGTAATTTTCAATTTATGTAGCAAAATAGTTTGTTATATTAATTTTACCTGAATTTAGTATAACAGTCTTGGTTCGTTTATATTACTCTGCGCAGAGAATCGATGTTGTGTTGAAACCTCAATATTGATTTTATGTTGATGATTAATATAATTGTAGATTCTATTTCAACTGCCGTGGTACAATTAAAAAATTTGGTATAAGTTTAAACTCACATCCGAATTCACTAAACAGTATATTATATGGAACACTTTTTTCTTTAGTATTCAAAAGGCGTGCTCCAGGGCGGTTTCTCAATATTTCCACTCCATATTGTCACTGTAGGGGCTTATAAGAATTTACCTACAGAATAACGTTCAAATTGAGAGAAAATGGTGGAAGGAAGGAAAAAAGACTGGATAACGTGGACGGGAGCGGCCAAGCGAATAACCTGGATAAATTATATGGGTAATAAAGATTATGAAAGACTTTTGTAGGACAAATTACAAGAAATAATCTTAACTTATTCTTTAATATTTAAGAAATGAATTGCGATTAAATATAATACTTATCTTAAATAATGGGTTATATGCGTAATTAGGAATAAAAATATTTATTGCAATCATTAAAATTTTATATTAAATAAGACTGAAATTATATTAAAGACTAAAAACATTTTGACTATCAACGGAGTAACATGTATATTTATGTAGACTAATCTGATAAAAATGTACCGCGTTCTAGAAACAAAGAAATTCTTCAAAGAATCAAGTAATATTGCGCTACATGTAAATAAGGAAAATGATGTGAAGAACCACGGCGAACACCTCATCCCTTAAGATAAGGGTAGTGTAATAACGGCGAAAGTAAGCTTCTTAGCAGTAAATAAACTACCTCCAGCCAGGGAATACAAAGGATAAAAAAGATTCAGCGACGTATTATCGGCAAGGACATTAATTTTCTGTCTACTCAATGTGTGGAGTGTGGTTCAAATAACGAGCGGAACGGAAGACGTTTGGAAGTATTATAGGCTGATAGTAGACAGGCGATGGCCGGAACCCCTCTTCTCTAAAACCCGAGTCTAACATCGGAACGATAGAATGTGTTTATGATGGTATAGATCGATAGCAGATTATTTGGTTGCATTTGAGTGTAATGCGTAAAAATTGTTCACGTCAATACGTTCTTAAGTTCCCGTGATTTCTTAAACGAGCAGTACGAAGGGCAGTGGGCTGCCTGCATATATTGATTCAATTAAGATATAGAAAAAGGTGGCATTATTTTGGAAGTGTCTGTTGCTGTTATTTAACGTCCTTGTTGCATTGGGCTAGGTTAAAGAGGTTAAAGAATGAAACTAAAGTTAAGAGTGAGGACACGTAGGAATAATTTCAAGATCATGTCATAAGTCTCAGTTAGATGTCATTTTCTTCGTGTGTCAGAAATGTAGTTGGAATTAAAATTATTGTGAAATAGACGAATTTAAAGAAGAGTGACAATGCTCGCGATAATGCCTGGTTCAGGCATTGAATACAAGCTCGTTTACGCCAGTTGAAAAAGACATACCTACCTGCTGTGATCAGATGGATTGCATATTATATTTTAAAATTAAATATATTAAGTTCGACGACAAGGAACTCCTTGTCGTCAAAACAAACAAACCTATCACAACCGAAATAGCCTTTTTTTAAACTCTTTGCCAAGTTCATTAGCTATACTCGTACATATCATTTAAATACATAAACAATTGTTATGAAATATTTACCTGACATGTTAATTCAATCAAAGCTGCAAACGTAGTTTTAATTAAAAATTTTACTTGGATATTAATTATGTATCGCTTGATATAATGTTTTAAAAGAAGTAATAATAATTAATTCTCGCAATGGTAAAATTGTCGGTATGCGTGAGTTCTTTTTACCTAGTGTTTATAGGTTCTTATGTTTAAATGAATTATTCTTTAATACTATTTTTAAGGTTGGAACTTTTCAACACTCATCCTGGACTTACGTAAAGAGAGATTCATTCAAACGTTACTATAATCTCTTCATAAAAAACTTCTTATAACTTGTGTTACATTCTAACAAATTTCCGCCCTCCATCTTCCAAGGACTATAAGGATCTGCGAACCTTTTCCGCCTTACCTGTCTTTAGCATATTGAATATTGGAGACGGCTCCAATATGCGAAAAATGGTTTAGTAATTTCGTTTTACTAAACACGCTACGCTCGGTAGCTTTCAGAGTGAATTTTTCTGACGTGCAACTAAGTGCCAGTTTATAAGAGCGAAATGAGAAAATCCATTGTTTCTTTCGGAGTGTATGAAAAATTAATTAAGTTTCGAATAATGATAGACTTTGGTACATTTTATTTTATATTGATTTTATTCTCCTTTCAGACCTCAATCGTAATTTTAGTTATATTGCAAGACGTTTATTGATTTGGCGGGACTTTACACTATTGCATAATAGATGGCGCTACAAGTACCTATGACGTATCAGGGCGTTTAGTTTTGTACATTTATATATTTATATACAGATTGCACACACGTGTATAACTTTTTTATACTTACAACCTTCTTTCGACTGCAATGAATGTAACTGGACAGGCAGGGAGTACTTACCTGGAAAATAAATTTTATATTAATTTTCATACACATTAAACGATATATTAATATTTTATTCGTTAATAAAAATATACACTACATGATATCAATTAAATATTGATGAACTTATGATATGTAAAAGATTAAGTAGTCAGTCAATTTCAAGTAAAAGACCGATTAAATTACATGAATAATGACTAAATACCGCAATTCCCCGTGCGATTTGTTTGGAACACGCCTAACAAACAATAAATCATTTTATAAGGGCATAGCTATGACATTAACAAAATATTTCGTGGAAAAATTGATTGTAATTAAATAGCCGTTATGAAACCGTGTACACCTACTCAGTGTTTTAAAGATGAAAGCCACATGGCAAATTAATATTTTAAGTGCCCGTCAGTTTCCAAAGACACTCGAGTAACATTTTACGTATTTAAACAGTAGCGTATATATTAATGAAAAGGTCTGATGTGGTTAATATAAGATTATTATTTATGGCACAGTTTGCCACGTTGGTCAAGTGCGGGTTGAAAGACCTCACACCCCATACACAACCTTGAGAACTCTAACGTGTACGGATTTCCTCCCAATGTTTGCGTTCATCGTCACAACAAGTGATATTTAATCATTATCGAGGTAACGACTATTATTACGAAATGTTTATTCAACATTACCAAAGCGATGTTAACTGTAGGCCCATTTCGTGAAAATTGGCATTAAAAACAGTCGTTGGCAGCTGGCACGTCGCCAGCAACGTTCTCTATAAACCTAAAGGAAAATATAAAAGGGAGGTGTTGTACCAGTGGAAAACCTTCACAACTCTGCATCAGAATACCAACAAAGCGAAGGATTACATAATCTTTTTTTTATAAATATGAAGAATTTATGTTATCATCTGTTTAGTGCTCGGATTGAATATGCCTCACACTTTATACGAAAATAATTTGGAAAATTAATTGTTTCAGCTATTCCATCTATTCCGTAATGGGACGTAAACGAAACTGGTGAAACGTGGGAGTGTACGACACTCCTCTGCCTGCCTCTTCGGGGATTACAGTCGTGATGTTACGTTAAATAATTCAGCTGAAATAAGATGTACTACAGATCGTATTGTCTCGTGGATTTCAGTAATTTAGATGTAGCAAATAACGATAGCTTCCTATTAACAGCATTAGATAGTTATGGACATGTAAAATAAGAATATATTTTTATCAGCTAAGCACAGTAGTTATTAAACTAAGCTCCTTTATTAGCATGCAATCACATAGATTCCAAATAATTTGTTGATTTATCCTTTATTATTGTTAACAAAGTGTGGACTTAATGCCAATTGGCATTTTCTACCAGTCAACTCAGGTGATTGTAACGTTAGGGTAGGCACCTAAAGGTTTACTGAATTTTAAAAAGAAAAAGCACTTAAACTTTATAACCTTGCCGCCAATACAATCTTAACTCAAATGCACGCTGAAAAATTTTATTTCCTGCAGAGAAGAATACGGAAAACAAAGGGAGAATCTCTTTCAAAGTGTAACGTGTGGTTACGCCAAGCGTGTAGCTTGTAATCGCTTTGTGAGTTAGCGCCGCGCGGGAAACTGCCGAAACGTTATTGACTCGTGTACAAGTCGCATTTGAATTTAATGTAACTGTCGAATATAAAAAATGTAAAAAAAGTTTTAATATACTTGGCTAAAGATGTTCACGCCATTTAATATATGTGATTATTTTGATAGTAATGAACACTGATGTAGAAAACAAATGAGAACTTAGTGTGTTTAGTTCAACATTGTAATTTACCGAAAAAATAATGAATGATTATATTTTGGGTTTCTCGGTTTAAATATTCTTTGTTTCTACAAAAGTATAAAATTAAATATACTAATAAAACTTATAAACCAACATTACTATTTTATAGAGACAGAATGCTATTTCTTATTTTTCTCCGTAATATATTATTATTACATGTTTTTAAAATATTTAAATCGTTTTGCTATCTTTTATACCTCTTGAATATGAATATACGGAACAATTTAACGTTTTTATTAGTTGCAAACAAATTTAGTAAGTGTGTTTAAAAAACACATATGTATATATACAACTAGATTTGTTCCAAGTTTCGTTGAGCATACACAGATAAAAGATTAAACACCCTCTTTGTTGGACGTGTCAGGATTACGGCTTCATCTACAATCGTGAATATTCGATCCAATATTAGATGGCACTATTTCAGGCGCGGACTGGTAATCGGGGTTTGACGTCCAATATACCCAAATAGGACTACAATAAAGGAATCGGCTGAAGGTTTAAGGGAAGCGAAATTGCGATTTCCCGATTGTTACACGATGATTGAAAGCTAGAGGGCGAAGCGCTATGGCTTTGTTCAATTTATTGAGAATTATTTCTGTGTCAATTTGGGGTGAAGTGACGGAAAAGCTTTTTAGATTTCTAGGTGCGTGTTACCAAATTCATTTGGAATGTTGAACTTTTATTTTTTATTATTGTATCATACTTTCTGATTTGCTGTGTCCAAAATAAAAGATATATAAATATAAGACATGTATATTTAAAGCAATCGGTTGTCATTGTTATATAACTATCGCCAAATATTAACTTTAAAGATGGTTTAAAAACATCTGACAGACGGGTTGAGTTCTATCTCTAGACATCTCTTACATCTCGGTCTAGTTACAGAGCTCCAGCAGTGTCGGGTCTGTTGGGAGAAACACGTGCCTAGTAGTAGGACGTAAAAATGACTCAGGCAGATTTCTCTCTCAGAGAAATTTCTCACACAACTAGTAGAAATGGCTAAGTTTGCAAAACAAATACCAATGTCTTAAAATGCAATTACTTCTTTGAATGTCCATAAAATACATATTCAGCAACAACAACACTTACGTATATAAGTACAAAAAAGTTAAACTGTCATTCACAACACACAGGCGTTTTCCCCTCGCCGCCAACATCGCTCTCAGGCGGGATGCCCGACAGGATACGAACCAGACTCCGCCCGCAAACAAATTGACCGCCGCAGACGAGGAAATATAAAATCCAACTAACATTTCACAGACCTACAAAGGAAACACTGCGAAATGGCTTTTCGAGATGTTCCATACTCGAAGTGCAGGCGCTGTGTACACGTCTCGAAGCTAACTAGAAGTTAGATTCGATAAAAGTTTTAGCAAAAACGGATCGACAAAATAGCTTTGTAATATTAATAGTGATATCAGACTTTAGATAATGGATACACGATACAAAATCTTGAAATTATTGCTTTCGTAATATGAACATAATATGAGTGCTGTCAGTGTCAGTGTCGACGACAAATAATGTATCGCTTAACAATCTTTTACATTGGTTACGTCTAGGATAGTAAAACGTAATATCACGCCTGTAATCCCCGAAGAGGTGGGCAGTTTAGTACACTTCACACGTTTGACCAGTTACGTTTACGTTCCATTATAGAATAGGAGGTGAGTCTATTGCCATACACCGGGCACAAGTGCAGACTCTGAGCCACTGCTAGAAATTTCTACTAGAAAATCTAAGGCAGAAAAATCCAATAGTACCCGACCCGAGATTTGAACCCAGGACGTCTCGATCGGCAGTCGCACTTGCAACCAACACGACCAACGAGACAGGCAACTTATCGAAGAGTCATTTAAATTTATAACTCTAAAATGTATTATACAATAGACCGGAAATGTGCAACAATAAAATATCTCAGATAAAACCTAATAGAACGTTAACCAAACATACCATTTCGAACACACAAAACTGTCTTCCGCTTTCAATTCGCAACTCTCAACTCTTTAGTGCTCAAACAAGTCCCCTTAAGTACATACGTAGGACAATACTGAAAAATGTGCCTATACTCGTACTCTCGACTCTGCAGATCATCGATAAAAGCTTCGTGTTATGTATAATGCATTTGGTTGAAAATTTTAACTTTTCTATCTACTTTAAGAGTACATTTTATGAACACAGAAGTTGAAGACAAACTTATGATGTATATAACGCTTGTATACTTTCCTATTTCGAATAAAAAACATGTTTTGCCTTTTTACCACTAACAGGGCGTAACAGGGCATTCATTAAAAGAGAACGATGTCTAGCAGTGGATTGAGACAGGCTGATGAGGACGATGATGAATAAGACAGAATCCACTAACTTTCTATATACTAATGTGACTTGAGGCACATTTGGGTACATCTGTTTTCATTTCAGAAATTTAACACCCTGAAATATATATAAGATTGTATTTTTATGATATACATATTTATATGTACAATTCATGTTATTAAGAAAACATTTAGTAATTGCTTGAAACATGAACACGAGACTAGGGCATGATAAGTTTGGTGACTTTAAACACGTTCAATAATAATAACGCCCAAAGGGGCTGTTAAACAAAATATAGTTCGCCGCATAAACACTGAAATAGAGAAGTCGTGCATGACTGAAAAAAGTTATAATTTATTTAAAGAAAATTCTCAACACTTAGTACGCACACGACACGAATGTTAAACTACAAAATAGGAATACGAATTTCCCTAAACGAGTTTACAAAGTTTAAACTAAACGCTATTGCTTTAAACAGATTGCTCGATTTAATGTTAAATAGATAGTAGTTGAAAGGAGAGAGACAATAAGTTTTTAACGAAACACGGGAATAAATTGAACGTGACTGGGTAGCGCACCTGTTGCTGTAACCCAGATCTAGATTTAGCTTAGAATTTCATTCTAGTTCCTTTTTGAGTAACCTATTTCGTTTGAGCGGAAAATTTGGCTTTTTATCGTTCAGCTTATCGCCTGCAAAGTGAATTTAAACCACAGTAAACGGCATTTAACCCAAATTTGACTTTATGCTGTCACGAAAGTCTAAAAATTATGTATATACATAACATCACGCGCGTATTCGTCCTAAGGGATAGGCAAAGAGTGTTGTACACTCCCTCGTCTCACTAGTTACGTTACACGTTACACGGAAAATCGAAACGAAGAAATATACGAACGTGATTAAAATTACGTATATTTAAATCAACACATTACTCTGTAACGTGCACTACACTGCTCTGCCTTCCTCTTCGGGGATTACAGACATGATGTTACCTTATATTACGTTTTTTGTTTACTTAACTCTGTTATTACCAAGAATAAAGACAGCTTTTGCACTTTTCGTATCTACGCACCTTTTAGCATATATATTCGTTGTGTAGTAACAGTTCATGCGTAGATTTGAAAGGCTTAAGATTTGGCGAGCTGAATATTTTGACATGACGTAGGCGTTTCAACTTTATTATAGCTTTGTATATAATTGTATGATGTACAACTGGTTGACGTTTAATAACATTGTCTAATTACTAGGTTGCTTGTGTGGGAATGTAAAGAATTAATTACACACACACGATA
>DWEH01000173.1:0-13561 GCA_018245815.1 Apyrrothrix aesculapus | reverse complement strand
TGTAGAACCCATGGTAATGAATAAATATCTTCTATTCTATTCTAAATAAATAAATATATATATATATAGATACCAGTTGTATGTGCAGATTACTATGCATATATATGTATGTATTTTAAAGTAATTATTACTTTTTCAGGACCCGCTCGCTTCGATACCCATGAACAACTGCGACATGCTGGTCATGTACACTTTCAACGACAAGTTGTTCCCGGAGACGTTGAATTTCATATCTGGAGGCGGGTGAGTAAAAATGATACTATTTTTCATTGCAACTGTACTTACACATATATATAGGTGTATATTATGAGTTTACATTTTTCTTTTTGGTTTGTCAACGCAGTCATAACTAACTCGATTCAGATAGAACATTCGTCTTATTTCATGTTATTATTAGGTCGTCACGGTAGGTGCCTTATGGGGTAGGTAGCGAGCATTGCGTGCCAAATATATGTAAACATCGTCTCTATATATACGTCGTCTACGGCATGGGGTCTTGTACGTTCCTCAAATAACGTGTAACAGATTGACCTCTAATGTCAAAAAATGTCATTACAAATGACTACAGATGTGTAATAATTTTCAGGAGTTATTTTGATTAAAACTAGAGTTAGTTGTCGTGGAGTTAAAATAAAATTTAAGCCTCGTGTCACTGAGATGCTATTGATGAAGCCCGTGTCCAGCAGTGGACGGAAAGGTCTGATGATGTGGATGCGTGGGCTAATTTAACACAGCGTGTGATGTTGACGTGCAGCATCATCGGGCTGTACACGACGTTCGTGTTCCTGGCGTCGCGCGTGCTGCGCGGCTTCTTCTCCGGCATCTACACCAAGATCATGTTCGACGACCTGCCCAACGTGGACCGCGTGCTGCAGCTCTGCCTCGACATCTACCTGGTGACGTGCCCCACCTCTCCTCGCCTCTGCAGTACCGCCACCGCTGCGCTCATCGCTGCAGCACCACCTCTGTGGTTCAATGTCCACCAATAGCGATGTGTTGCAAAATCCCATTTACCACTCATCGTTATTCACAGCCCCTTTTATTTTATTCGAAGTTATCTTACACAGAATAGGAATAATCGATTACTAATATGTAGTTCCACCTATTTGTATTTTGGTTTCCTATTATTGAGACCGTGAACATTTGTTGGCACCGTGAAGAAACAAATCTGAGTTATATTTTAATTTTAAATCACTTTACTGTCGACTATGTTTTGACGCTAAAGATTGATGACGCTCATCATATTGTTCTTGCTCATTAAACATCAAAAAATCCGCAGTATGATGCGGGAGAGCCACACACGCGAATACTTAGAAACATAGATTAAGCGTAGACGGGTGCTTTGGAGAAAAGTAACTGTTTATTGTCGCGTGGGTTTAGGTTCGCGAGGCACTGGAGCTGGCGCTGGAGGAGGACCTGTTCGCCAAGCTGGTGTTCCTGTACCGCTCGCCCGAGACCATGATCAAGTGGAGCCGGCCCAAGGACGAGGACGGGCCGCCGCGCGCGCTGCCCGCTCCGCACTAGCGCCGCCACACGTATATTGCAAGACATATGTTGATTTATTACAATATATTTTCTATAGTAACACTCCAGTGACCCCTCTCATAGTCATAATATATGTCTCCTTCCGTCGTCCAAATATGTGATCAGATGTAGCAGGACGTTTCATTATAAAGCAGGAAGTATTATTGCGCTAATAGTGGCCGCAAAGATGTATATTATAGCACAGCTCTCGACCCTGGCAGCTAGCTATAATATAAAACTATAGCATAATATATTATAGCTGCATCTGTGACGATCTTAACGATTACAACTTCGCCAGCTTGCGATGCTCCGATTCTTTTACTGCCATATACATTTAGTACCTAGGTTCCGTTGGCACTGAATTAAACCGTTGGCCACACGTGGCGCGGCGCGCTCTGTTCGAGATGGCGCCACGAGCGCGCGCCGGGCGCGGAGTTGTGCAGTACGTAGGTAACTAACAAGAATAATTGCGGTGCTTATGAATTGTTCGCACATTGTCGATGTCTATTCTAGCCGTTCGATCGCACGTCGCGACACTCGCGTGTCACGTCTAATGTGGGTGTTGTTTTAAATGTCAGCACTGAACGCGAAAGTGCACGGCTATCTCGTAGTACTTAATAATTTACTTATTCATTCCTCATTTCGAAAAAATAGGAAGCTCTCTTTGAACTGTCATTGCGCGTACTTTGCATTATATTTATATTATATTTAAGTGTATAGTTTTTTAAATGATTACAATTTGACATTTCTTGGTAGGTCTCGTCGATCTCTTTTAGCATTTTATCCCGTAATCAAGGCTAAATAGTAATTTTTGTGGTATTTTGCACTTACATTTTGTGTCCCAGTTATTTTTCATATTGATGATTTATTTTACAATCCTACCGCGCAATCCTCGAGGCTAGTAATACTCACACTCATGAGAGTAGATCAGTGACATGTATATTTGATTTTTATTTGCAACGAAATATCCGACCGCGCGTAACTATTGTTGCGTTCGTGTTAGAACAGCTATTAAATGAAGATTTAATTGCTTTTTATGTCTACACCCTATTGTCAACTACACGGCATGATTAGCACTCGCTAGAAATAAAAAAAATGTCGTGTTATCAACTAGACCTAAATTAAGTTATTTAGTGTTAAAATAACAAAAGTTATAATGAAGTATGTGCGTCCAGTGTTAAAACATCTATTTTTTCTACAAAACCATAAAATATATCAGTCACGTACCTCAAACCTGTGAAGAGTTATTATTTATTGCATTTGTACAATTTTGTATTGATTGTTATATCTAAACTGCATTTAATGTTGTGGTTCGTGATAATAAAAGTTGTATAAAATGTTAAATGAATTTTATTTACCAAAAAGCATTGTTCCTTACGTGTACAAATAGTAGTAATTAACGACATTAATTTAAACTAATTAACAACCATTAATCTAGGTGCAATGTTCATTGACATCAGTTCCTGGAACAGGAGCTTGGCTGCGTATGGTAATCTAACTTGAGATATTTGCGTCTTGTTCTTGCAACCCTTGCATTCAAATGTATTATTGCGCAAGTTCGCTATGGCTATCAGTCCACAAAAATTGCAAACGTGAATGCGATAAGGATCGGAAACTTCAAACAGACGCTCCCTCAAGAACTGGGCCGCGCCATGGGCTATCTGACAGTCCCGTTCCATCTCTCCGAAACGCAGCCCACCATCTCTGGCTCTCCCCTCCATGGGCTGTCGTACTAAAATCTGCACGGGTCCTCTAGCTCTTGAATGAATTTTATCGTCTACCATATGTTTTAGACGCTGGTAATACGTTGGCCCCAAAAATACTTGGGCATTAATCTTACGACCTGTGTGTCCATTATACATAACTTCATTTCCACGTAGGTGATAACCGTACTCTTGCAATAGAGACGAAATTTTCTGCACGTTTACGGCATCGTTAAAGGGCGTGGCGTCACCGATTTCGCCCTTATTCGACGAAACCTTTCCTTGAATGCACTCAATCAAGTGACCAATCGTCATACGAGACGGAATAGCGTGAGGGTTGATAATAATGTCAGGAGTGAGACCCTCACATGTGAATGGCATGTCCTCCTGCCTGTATTGAATCCCGCATGTTCCTTTTTGACCGTGTCTGGAAGCAAACTTGTCACCTATTTGAGGAATACGAACGGATCTTACACGAATTTTGCAGAATTTATAACCTTCACTGTTCAATGTCAGCATAACTTGATCGACTATACCAGTTTCACTGTTGCGTAAGAACGTAGAGGCATCACGCTTGGTGAACCTTTTAGTAGTGCCCTCTAATTCATCATCATTTTCAGGCAACGTAATTGTTTTGCCAATTACCACATCATCCCCCGACACTCTTATCCCAGGCGCAATAATTCCATCTTCGTCTAATTTATCATATAAAGCATTTCGCATTCCCTGACAAGTTTGTCTTGTGGGTTTTTCAAATTGTTCCTCTTGGTCGCCAATTCGTTTCGACTCTGAATCTTTGTAAGATCGATAGAATACAGATCTGAAGAATCCTCTTTCTACTGCTGAAGCATTCAAAATAACACTGTCCTCTTGATTGTATCCAGTGTAACAAAGAATAGCTACAATTGAGTTTATCCCAGCCGGTAACTCTCTGAAGCGCAAATATTCCATGGATCGTGTTGTGACCAGTGGTTTATGGGGATAGTACAATACATGAGCCAGAGTATCCATTCTTACATGAAAGTTGGTTATGTACACACCCATAGCTTGTTTACCCATAGCACTTTGATAAGTGTTCCTGGGACTTTGGTTATGATCAGGGAATGGAATTATAGAGGCGCATACACCCAATATCATGGCTGGATGAATTTCACAATGGGTGTAAGTGCTACAATATGCATATTCCTTTGCCTGTGCGAGGTCATCAGGACTCATTGCAATCATAACTGTTTCTTCTTCCAATGTATCAATATATTCTACTACACCACTGGCTACCAAATTTTGCCACCCATAGTTATTATAATCTCTCTCCTTAAGTTGATCAATATGCTTCTTTTTTAACAATAGAGCTCCATTTTCCACAATTAACAGAGGCCTGCATATTCTACCAGCATCTGTGTAAATCCTAATTTCCCTGTCTCGTATGTCTCGAATCATGCTTACTTCAGATACTATAATGTCCATTTGACGTCTTAATTTTCTTAATGTGGCCATCAATTGTTCTGGGTCTCTGTGAATTCCGACCCAACAGCCATTTACAAATATTTTTGTGGCATCAGCAATAGCAGATGGTGCTATTTCTTCCAAATTTTCCATAGACCACTCCTCCAAGAACTCTAGAATTGGTGAAGGTTGACTTCCCACAGAAATATAGGCCATTAAAGCCAGATTCTTTACCAAGCCCACGGCAGCACCTTCTGGTGTTTCAGCTGGACATATCATACCCCATAAAGTATTGTGTAATTGACGAGGCTTAGCCAGTTTACCGTCACGTCCAATCGGAGAATTCACACGTCTCAAATGAGACAATGTTGAAGCAAATGTCAATCTATTCAACACCTGTGACACTCCTGCTCTAGCCTGATGGGCTTTCTTTTGATCTCCCCAATTGCCAGTGGCAAGAGAATATCTTAGCCCATCAGTAATTATTTTTGTTTTAATGGCCAATTCAAGGTTGAAATCCTTTCCTCTGTCAATAAACTTCTGAGCATACATCCTGACTTCCTTCAACAAATTTTTGAATAGTCCTCTGAATAGGAACGCCAAAAGCGGCCCTGCCAAATCTAATCTTTTGTTACCATAATGATCTCTGTCGTCTAATTCACGTCGCCCTAATGCAGCTAACAGTAATCTGTGTACCATGTAACCTAAGAAATAAGCTTTTTTAGTTTCACAGAAATCAGAGACTCCAACATGTGGTAACATTTCTTTTTGTAAAATTTCTCTTGCATATTTTATACGCCTTTCTTTTGTCACACCTGGACGTGCTCCACGAGCTCCAATAAAGTTGAGAGCTACAGTTTGTTCTTGAATCACAAAGGCTTCATCTAGAGATGGTTTAACCATTTCCATCATTTCAGGATCATCAAAGTCATAGATAATGTGCTCCAATATATCTCTATCTGCCACAAAGCCGAGGGCTCGGAACACAATCATAATTGGAATTTCTTGTTTGATGTATGGTACTATTGCAATAATTCTTTGACCAATGGCAGATTTCTTGATACTTTGTCCTCCTCGAGCCATCATGTTAACCCACAAGGTTGATGTAGGTCTAGAGCTGTGTTCTAAACATGATCGAATTTCAGTTTTATATGCATATTTGCCATCTTTCATGCTGAATACATACACAGTGTTAGTAGCCATTTTCTCTTGGGCAATCAGAACTTTTTCTGATCCATTGATTATAAAATAGCCACCAGGATCCAGTGGACATTCATTAAGTTCAGTCAAATCTCTGTCATTTAGATTGCTCAAAAGACAGTAAGTTGATCGAAGCATGATGGGAATTTTGCCTATGAAAGTCTTCTGATGTTGGGTTTCAATAGGATCTTCAGATTCTTTTACAATGGTTTTGGTTATATCTACATACAGAGGAGCTGAGTATGTCAAATTTCGCAAGCGAGCTTCATTGGGCATCATAGGTGACGGAGCACCGTCTTTTTCCCAATGAGTTGGCTTTGACAAATAAATTTGATCAAATTTCAGGTGATATTTAGGTGGCGTTTCAATTTCTCCGGAGGAGTGTTGAGCTTCTGCTTGTAATTCAATTGGAGGAGAATCTTCAACAATTCGCTGAACCGACATTTGTATAAATTCATCAAAACTATCCAGCTGTTGACGCACTAGACCCTTTTCATCGAAATAAGCATTGATAACAATCCAACAAGCTTCCTGCCATAATTCAGACGAAATTTCCTCCACCTCCTCTTCTTCATATTGGTCGTCTTCCGTGTCGTACATGACAAATAATTTTAGGCTAACGTAATATGCTCTTAATCTTTTATTTATATTTGGTAATTGAAAAATACTTTCATACTGTTTCTGTTTTGCCGTGTCCACTAATTTATGTTCATATGATGCGGACACGGACGAACGGAAGGAACAAAATGGCGTAAATAAGCCGTACTGTCGTCAGTCATAGATAATATACGTACAGAAAGTAAATTTTTTAAAAAGGTTGCATTGGATTCAGTTCTTTCACCTTTTGATTTCTAGATAAATTAGCAAAATCGTATGAAGTATTATTTATCACAGATGTGCTGTGCCTAAAGATTTTTTTGTAGAATATTAACTAGTAGATGAACAATATATGTACTTTTTTCCAGTGATCATAAATACATAACTTATTTCTTCTATACAGTTTCATAACTTTTCTAATATTTAATTTCTTATCACTAAAACTTTAAATAATGTTAAATAAAAGTACGCTTCAAAGTCCTGTTTTACTGCATACTTTATTCATTGTCTATAAGTTTTACTAATTAAATATTAAGATTTCAACACGATTTCTATATTCGATCTAAATAATTAAGGTTTTTAAAGGCAAAATAGTAAAACACAGTTTAGTCTAACGTGTGCTAATGTCTAATTTATATAAGTAAAGGAACGTTCATTATTGTATAATTTAAAGATGGTACAGTTTCTTTAATTTTGTAAACTGTGTACATTTTATGGTACTTTTGAACATCACTAACCTGTAGGTTTTTTTTATTATGTATGTTGTTCACTTCAATACCTACAATATATAATGTTTTGTTGAAGATCTCATCAAATCACAATTGTTATGAATCATTTATGTATTTTTGAGTGGATATTAATTTCTTCAGTGGTTTCTACACTAGTTTTGTAGTGCGAAATGGATTCTTCAAGAAGAAATAACTCTGAGGAGCAACGCTGTATTATCGGCTTGCAAGATTTGAAAATATCTAACAAAGACGAAAACGATACTGAGCAGGCGCACGGGGCAGCGACGTCTAATGTCGGGAGTCTGGGAAAATCTCGTCCAGTCGGCGCAATTGAGAGCTTCACTTTAGAGAACACTGCCAATAATCGCCAAGATTATAGCTTTTATGAGAGATCAAACGTTATAGCCGCTTCTAAATTCGCAACTCCGAAGCGCGTAGAGACAATAGCGTCAATCAATAAACGTGATATAAATGCAACTGCGCTATCTGCAAGTCCTACGCGCTCCATCGATTCAATATCTCAGCGATCCCTGAGTTACCAAACGGACGACTTATACGAAATACCGGGCAACTCGAGCACGCAGTATCCTCCGCCAGTGTACGAGAATATAGACTACTACGGCGAGCAGCGGTCGCCCCAACCTCCCTATTATCATCAGCTCTACCAGCAGGCGTCACCTGCGCTAGCCGCGGACGGCTACTACGATACGCGCTACAGCAAAGCCCAACCACAAGTCCCTGTTAATGCTAAAGCTAAAATAAATCCTACAGTCTATGAGAATATGCTGTGCCCTGATAAGGACAAAAAGAATGAATATAAGTCCCAAGTCAACCAAGATCATAATTTTATTCAACAAGGCTCTGTGCCAGGACCACAAGTTCCAATTTCAAATTTAAATAAAAATTTCTCTCAGATGCTGATAAATGAGAAGGGTAAAATTGAAAAAGCCCCACTCCACCCACCATTCCATTCGTCCCAGGAGAATCCAAGCAGTGATTATACCGTGATGAAGTCAGCTCCACCTAAATACACAGACGTGAGTTCTCTTTTAAAAAATGACAATTCAGTTAGCTTTGATGAGAAAGTAGTGACCATACCATCCACTGCAATATATGCATCCATTGCTCCTAGTGCTCAAAGACCTAAAGCAAATATTGCCACAGAAGTGCCGCCTCCTGTGTCTGTACCAAAATTTTTCCATCCAAAGCCCACAGTTGGGAATGGGATTGGTAAAGAAAAGCCACCTTCAATAAATGGAGGTTATAATGCCAGTGCAAAGCCTGTGAACAGAATGCAGATAGTAGATGACACTAACGGGTCTGATTATGTTTGTATGACTGGTGGGTCATCCGCCTCAGCCCTTGCAGCTGCAAATAAAGATATAAGAGACAATGTGTCAGTAGCATCTGAATGTACAACTTCAAGGAATCTTGTCTCGGGCCTAACATCCTTGTGTTCACCTGTACAGTCTCCAGCTCCTAGTCCAACACCAAGTTCTGTATCTCAAGTTTCTGGTGGTTCACGGGGATCCGGTGGTAGGGGCAAAAGTCTGTTGCCCTACAGTATTACACCACCTCGACCTCCGGGGCCTAGTGAAGCTCAGAGGAAAATTGAGGAACTCACAAGGCAGTTAGAAGAAGAAATGGAGAGGCAAGATGAAGAAGGAGAATACTTCGGTAATGATTATAATCTTTGTGCGTTTGGATGACTCACAATAAAGTATACACTTTATTGTCTATAAAAATTACATTGAGGTTATTTATTATGTTAAAATTTTAGGAATATGCCACACATGCGGAGCAGGAGTAACAGGCGCTGGGCAGGCATGTCAGGCCATGGGCAATCTTTACCACACAAATTGTTTCATATGCTGTTCATGTGGGCGTGCTCTACGTGGGAAAGCGTTCTACAATGTGCATGGCAAAGTCTACTGTGAGGAAGATTACTTGGTTAGTTCTTTGAAATATATAGCAATAAATCTATTATTATTTATACTATGATTATTAAATACTCTCTTTCTTTTTAGTATTCAGGATTCCAACAGACGGCAGAGAAATGTGCAATATGTGGACATCTCATCATGGAAATGGTGAGTATTGGAAATTATGTTCAACTATAATTTTCTCGATTACAAAGTGATCGTTGGCATGTAATTGATATGTCAAACAAAAATGATCTTTTTAGTGGAGTCATATTGTTCTTGAGTTCATTTCTTGTTTTGATTCTTTTCAATATTTGTCCTTAATGTATATCCAGTATTTGTAATTTGATGCACCTTTTTTAATAGAACTTTTACAACCTAATCACATCTATTTATTATAGATTTTACAAGCTATGGGTAAATCTTATCATCCTGGATGTTTCCGATGCTGTATTTGCAATGAGTGCTTAGATGGTGTGCCATTCACTGTTGATGTGGACAACAAAATATACTGCATCAATGATTATCATCGCATGTTTGCACCAAAATGTGCAAGTTGTGGAAAAGGTAAAACATGGGTTATTTATTTTAATACAAGCTGTTTTAAACATATCTATCACATTTATTTCATTATAAATGAATATAATATTTGTGCCCGGTGTGTGCCAATAGACTCACCATCTATTACATAATGGGACCTAAACGTAACTGGTGAAATGTGGGAGTGTACTACACTCCTCTGCCTACCTTTTCGGGGATAACAGGCGTGATGTTACATATAAATATATCTCAACAGCTAATGAACTAAGGTAGAAAAGTGGCCAAGTACATAGCCAGTTATATCCAGCCATGCATATATTTATCCTCTCAATGATTATCTAATCTTACACCCATGCATAGTAAATGTGTTGTTGATAAATGGAAGCTATAAAGATAAAAGTTCTAAGAAAGAGAGAAATATTTCAATTTTGGATCAATTTTTTTTTTTCCTTATTTTTAATATTATCATGTCCTAATGGGTTTTTCTGACTCAAAATTCCTTGTAGTAGCTCTGTCTGTAGTCTGGATTTGTGGCGGGTGGATGGCAATAGGCTTACCACCCGTTCCATGATTGGATCTATAATGTAACTATACTCCCACATTTCACCAAATGTGGGAGTATGCTACACTCCTTTGCCAATATCTTAAATTTTTTGTTAAGTTTATCATAGCCTTCTTTTAAATTCACATATCATTTAAGGCATTACTCCTGTGGAGGGCACTGATGAGACAGTACGAGTGGTGTCTATGGACCGGGACTTCCATGTGGACTGCTACATGTGCTGTGTCTGCGGAATGCAGCTGACTGATGAACCCGACAAGCGATGTTATCCATTGGCTGGTAATTTTTGTTAATGTCAATTGAGGCTATCATAATATAATTGACCTTGATTCAGTCTATTTTTTTGTGATTAATGACCAAAGTACCTTGTCAATTGTTCATATTTCTGTTCTAATTTCCAAGTAAAGCTTAAGGGTCAGTAAGCTTAACGCAGTGATCTGTTACTCTTTTGTAAATAAATGTCTGTTTTAAGAGTTATTGTTTGATGTTTTCAGGAAGGTTAATGTGTCGCGAGTGTCACTTGGCGACTATCGGCGCCGCCACGGGCCCCGGCATGCCTCCTGCGCCGCACCTTTCCCCCGCTTCTTATCAGTACATGGGTTAAAGTTTATGTACGAAGTAGGTCATTAAAGTTCTTAAAATATAGGTTTGTTGGCATAATATGGGTTTGTGTTATGTTATCATGGGACATACATTGTTTAGAAATAATATTTCTTTATGGCTATCTGCTCAAAATAATATTGATACAATGATATTAGATAGGCTTTAGAGGAAATCTTCCATAACAAGAGCAGTCCAAAGTTGTGCATTATAGGTTTATAAGCTCTACCTTTGCACTGTGTAGCAGATGAGAAAAAAAAATGTTTACAGGGACCTAGTGATTTCCTTGATATGCTGTGAAACCTTATGATTCAGTCAAAGTTGCTATGTCTGGCTGCTCCATGACTTAGTTCACAAGACTGCACATAGCAAGCCTTGCTACATTTAATACTCTCAAGGCAATGTTGTTCCACTTAAGCATATTTAAAAACATGCAAGGTATGTATCATAAGCTCATATACAGTTAAGTTTATCAGAATAGTGTCACATAAATGAACTATTTCACCATTTAAACTGTTATCACTTTAAAAAGTTTTTAGGAAGAACGATGTACACTTAAAGATATGAATAAATATTAATATTATTTAGGATAAAGAAAAGTGGGTGGGATGTTAATGTTGATGGATGATAAGATGTGTACAATCATGAATATGATAGAGGATGGATTGACTAATAGATGTGATTTATGTTGAAACATTATCGATGATGTTGCCTACAAAGTTTTGTGATAATGAAAGTTATGGATTTATACATTATTGAATGTGATGCAGTTGTATGATGATTCGATTTGCCATTAATGCCATTGTTATATAACAAGTGCAAATTCAACATATGACTTTTTACAATTATATTTGCACTTATTACTACCACTAGTTGGATTTGAAATATCACATGTCTATGTTTAATTTATCGAAGTGGCAGATTAACATGTGGTGGTGGAGGGGCTATAGGGGTGGTGCACTTCGGGCCTCTGGGTCTTAGGCGCCCTCCAAATCTCTACAAGAACCTTTAATCAAATCCTAAACAAGTCTGTACACATATGCTCAGTACCTATGTAAGAGGTGGTTTTGAGTTGGAAATTTATAGTTAGAAATAAGTACAACTTGTACTGGTAGTTCACAATTTTAAAATTAAAATTTCTTCTATTGCTAAACTTTGTAATGTTTATACAAGTTTGTGAACTAACAACTTCTTACTCCGATGGCCTCAATCAGCTTCTCCGCCCCAGGCCTCTGACGGTTTTAATCCGCCACTGATTTATTGCTGTAGACTTGCTCAACGGTTTCACTTTCAATAGCAAATAAAGACCAGTCTTTTACAATTTGGAAGTATGTAATTTGTTAATTGTAATATTAAAATGTTTTGGCTATCTATTTATCAGTAGCTAGTAATAGCCATGAAGTACTGCAGACGCTGATCGTAACATAAGGTGTGTTACAGGCTGAAAAGCCAAACTGATTTACTAGATTCTGTAGAAGTGAGCTGTAATTGTATGAAGAAAATCAACTTGTATATTGGTTGTTTAATATAAACTATAAGACCAAATCAAGAAATTTCTAATAGTGGTCCCCCCTGGATTTGTGCCCCGTGTATAGCAATAGGCTTACCCCTTATTCTATAGTGGGATGTAAATGTAACTGGTGAAATATGGGAGTGTATTACACTTGCCTACCTCTTCGGGAATTACAGATATGCCAGAAACAAAACTTTCAAACTGGTCAATCTTATTTTGCATTTTAGGTTAGACAAATTAATATTAGAAATAAATATGATATCAATCACATTCAAGTGCAATTGATGAAGTTTATGTATTAATTCTATTCATTTACACAGAATGCTGTACAAGTATGTGCAACTCATACTTTTCACTAGTCTTGTTGGTCTGTAATACACCTTTGTCGATATAAATATATAATTGTAATGAATAAGGTACAAAAATAATTTTGTACTTTGTTTTACTGTATTGGTGTATATACAATAGAATCATTTATTATATTAATGCATTTACTAATTATATCTGCTGCACATGACAGCACACCTGGTCAAGGATAAGCCTGTCTACATACATCTGTTATCAGAATGCAGTTTCTGAATTATGTAACCCTAATCAAAAATTAAATATGGCACAATGAATAAAAGTAATTTTTTTTTGTCATATTTGCAAGTATAAGTAGCAATTGTAAAATGTCTCACGCAGATTTGAAATATCCATTCACTCAGAGTTTAAATAAATACAATAAATTCTAAAAAATATTAACGAGTATTTAATGCCTTAAAATATGTTAATTAAATTATGTGCCATATACTGTGCATGCAGTATTCAGTAGGCACAACACCAAATGTAAGTTTTGTAGTAAATGTGGCGATTTAGTGTTTGGATCCGGACAGACATTCAGAAATCACATTTTAGAAAACTTATGTATGTGTGTCGGGCTTTAAGTTAGCTTTACTGTGCTAAATGTATTTATTATTGTAGTCACAAAAAGTTTATGATATAATAACCCCATATTGAACATTCCGGCATTGTGCTGTCTTGTTGTGTAGGTACTTAATAATAATATTTGAATGTCTTAGGAATTGTTTTATGTGTACATTTTGATGCAGTTAGTTTTCAACTTTGATTGTTTATATAAAGGAAAAATCATTTTGTTAAGGAATACTTTTTTTATTTTTTTCTTTTTTAAAAAAAAACCTTTTAAAATAATAATACGTTTTTTTTTAAAATTTCAATTCAAAAATGGA
>DWEH01000172.1:0-13572 GCA_018245815.1 Apyrrothrix aesculapus | reverse complement strand
GTTATTAAAGGTAATTGAAATGTAAATACCGGACCTTTTAGAACATCGTGAATGTAAGAAAAATGAATGATTACCTACTTGGGATCCATAAAAGGGTGTCGTGTGAAGCGACTAAACCAGACACTGCCTGATCGGGGTATGGCCCAGCGTACCCAAGCCCGGCTAAATGCCTTGGCCGTCGACGAACAGAAGCGTAGGCGGTGCGAAAATCCGTGCTCTACGATCCCAACCCGCATGCCCAGCGTGGGGATTATGGGCAAAAACCCCTTAGGGGAGAACTATGTCCAGCAGTGGACTTAGACAGGCTGATGATATTAAGTATATATTTATATGTATATATGTAGTTTATTGGCAGTCTGGTTACCATTACGCAAACTCTTGCGGCTTACTTTGGCATCACATAGACCTGTGTGGAGATGTCCCAAGATATTATTTTCCCTTGGATACTTTTCATCTGGATGTCTCGAAACAAAATACATAGGTAAATGGACAAAGCTACGAGTAAAACCTACTTTCTATTCATTTATTTAATTTAAAATATATACACAATGTGTTAACACCGCGCGGGCGGCGTGGGTGGAGGCGGTTTCCCTTGTAGTTTCTCATTTGTTCTCGCCGCTCATTCACGCCCTCGCAGCACTCCTGCCGAGTGCTGCCACTCTTACCTGTTGATAAAATTGGAAAAAACCTCTCAAATATAAAAGATAAAACAACTGCAAAATTATCTAAATGCTTAACAATTATCATATTTAGATAATGTTTAAATGTAATTAACTAAAAATAAATTATTATCCCACTGCTGGAATACAAATCTCGTATTCAATAAAACAAACCCCGGAGCCCCGCATAATACTTTACCAAGAGGAGATCCAAATTGAAAATTTGAATTTTTGTAATTAAATGTCTTTAGATACTTTACTAAGTAAATAAATAATACAATTGTGAGTTATTCATTTGTGTTTTTAGTAGTAGTATTACTACCTGTACAGAACACAAGTTAAAATACAAAACCTTTAATTACCTGTGAATAGAATTGACGTGTCTACTTATTTATCATTTTAAAACAGGGCTCTTTCTTAAGTTTTGCTTAAGCTTAAGCAAAGCAAGTTATTAGGTTTTAAGTAAAGTAAAGTAAGTTTTTAGGTTTTCACAACGTGAAAACCTAAAAACTCGTTACTTACGGTAAATAATAAAAAAATGTTAGCCATATTTTATAATAGGGGAACAATTGTTAACCTGGCTGTTCACTAGCTTTCTTGGTCGAGTGGTTGCAAGCGCGACTGCTGATGGGGAGGTCCTGGGTTAAAATCCCGGGTCGGGTACTATTGATTTTTCTAACATTCTAGCAGAATAGTAATATTCTAGTAGACATTTCTTATTAGAAATAAAACTTATTAGACTATGAACTACTATTAGAGCTCGGAGTCTGGATTTGTGTCCAGTGTATGGCAATAGGCTCACCCCCTATTTTATGGGACGTATAACTTAGCTGGTAAAACGTGGGAATACTACACTCCTCTGCATATTCCTACACGAAATACACGCGTGCTGTTATGTTACAAAATTAGCAACACTGGAAACATGCTCATACGTGTCCAATTAAACCGTAAAAATGCTTAAACAACAAATTAAAGCCCCGATCAAAAGCCTCACGTATTCCGATAATATTAAATAATAGGAAAATCAAGAACAAAATTCTAGAAAAACAACGTCAGCCTATTTCACGAAAACAAGTAGTCAGGATTATACCTACAAAAGGAACTTATAGAGAAATTTCTGAAAAACATTCTACTCAGCGAATATTATTAATTAAATAAAAATATCAATGGATTATTGACATACATAAGGCAAGTAGCATAGACATGAATTTCATTTTGCTAGTATTAGCTAAGATCTCCAAGTACGCATAAATTTTTAACATTTATATTTTAAATACATGTAGCAGAGATTCAAAACCTTCAGGGAAAATGTATGGTCTGGTTGTATCTATCGTATTTCCACACATAGTTCCGTCAGGCGTTATTTCTCTGACCGGGTAATATCTACTGCAATTCGACATAACTCGACTATGAAAAATAGTTATAAATGTTACAGCAATGATAATATGAGAACAGAAGTACGTAATAGTTAAAAACATACACAGATACTGTAATAGATTAGACTTAAATGTAAACAGTTACATAGGTCTGCACATACACACCATGTTTTGTCGAACTGCAACTCCTTCTTTCTGAGAATGTCGTGCCTGGTGTTGCGGTGAAAATTAATCGAATTGTTTAAATCGAGCAAAACTACATAATATACTTAATACTTACGTATGATGAAAAGCGAACTTAGTAAATAAATAATTTACAAAAATGTACCAAGATGACTTAAGCCTCGTATACGCCGTCAAATTCCCGCCCGAAAGCACTATGCGCGCTTTCTTTTACCCCTTTTATCTCTCGCCCACCACCACGCGTGCGAGTATTTGTATGTGCGGCTGAGCCACCTCACCTCATTCTTTCAGAGCCCGCGTGCAAAATTACTGTGTACTAATTTAACTCGCAAGTTGTACCTAAATATATACGTAACACCGTGAGTAATTGAGTATTCAGGTTTTCTATTACAAAAGTATCATGAAGACTTTTACATAACTATGACAATGATGATGCTGAAAACAAATGATACGAAGTTTTTGAAACGGTGGCATTTGTTTAGTTTCTGTAGTTACTGTTTTAAAATTTTTGTAGTTAGTAGTAGGTATAAGTATTTAGACAATTCTATTTATGTTCCACAAGCAGCATGTTGGATGATATTTAATGGCATCTAATGTTACCTTCAAATGTGACGATTAATTCAAAAAATTCCTGTTGTTAAATAGAATACGTTTAGGAAAACTACGCAAGCGATGCCTATGAAAATGTCTAATACAATTATGTACCTATTTAATGTGTCTTAAATTTTACAGCCAGTTAGGTTTCTCAAAATGATCGCAAGGCGGCTCATTATATTCCTGGCAGCATTCATACTGATCCCCGCAGTGTTGTCACACTTTAATAACGCTAATGAAATCGGAACAGAAACTTTGGACGGGAATGTCTTACGCTTGCCATTTGCCTTAAATAAAGAGGTAATATAATATGTACTATATTTATACTTTTGTCCAAAACGTCGGCATTTCAACATTTTGTCGCTAAATGTAATTTTTGAGATTGCTGATCTGTCTCAGCTGCTGTTCACAAACCAAAACGAGTGAGTATATATATTAAGCTGTTTATAACAGCGGTGTTCACCATTAGCGAATAAGGATTTATGTCCCAGGTTACTTCTTTTACTGTGTCGGGAAAAGAGTTTAGTACAAGTATTTTAAAAAGACAGGCTTAAAAATTTAAAATACGATTAATGTGTCCACTATTTATAATATTTAAAACTTATATAACAAAAGTCAGTTAAAATGTTACTTTGCTCTTTGTACTATTAAAGGTTATATTATATCAAAAAACAATGGGGATACTGTTGTGATATAGTTAATTTTCAGTTTTCCCATTAGTGACATTTAATTTTGTTATCACACACCACGCTGTTCGTAAAACTTTGCCACTAAGCTCCCATTTGTACGGTCCGCCGATTCCTGACGAGATAATACGAGCGTTTATTTGCTTAACAGAAAATAATTACATGCCTACATACGGGTAAGCATCAAATCATAAGCATGATAACACTAATATGAAATTATCTTTTTTGTTGTTGCCGACTTTTGTATTTGTGCAATGTTCACTTGGTAAAATGTCGATGAATGTATGGTAATTACACATATCATAAGCGATTTAACTATTTAACCCAGTTATAAGCATAATAATCAGTATAATATGATTTAACCCAAAATTTCAGAAGCCATGATTGTTTGTGTTTTAGGATGAACGTGCTATTGGAGACATAATCGATACCTACAGAAGAGAATTGTATCCCCAACTCTCCAAAGAAATCGATGCTTCACAAGAGCAGGACAAAAAATATAAATTGTGGAAACGGAATGCAGACATCATCAACACGCTGCTCGGGTTCCCCAGGCGCATGCTCTTAGCGGGTCGTTAAAATGAAACTATTACCGCGTGAAATATTCCTTGGTGTCCTGAAAAATCATTTTTAAAATCATGTTCTTTTTTTTTCAAATAATTGTAACAGTCACAACAATGCATTTATTAATAAAATGAAATAAAAAGCAATCGTGTTTTTATAAAGTTATATTTAACTGCATTATTCTAAAACTAGAATCAGTAGTTTACCATACACATGGTTATTTTTGTAAATAGATATTTACATAACATACGATAATTACGAAAGACCACGTACGTTACAAAAAGTAAGTTGATATTTCAAAAATATACCTTTTGGACATTATCTATACATATAACAAAATTTCACTTAGATCGGTCTGGTAAATTATATTTCTCTCGGCACATTGGTTATTAAATTTGTATAAACGTTTCATGATGCAGTGCTTGAAATTTTTATACAAGTCATCAACAATTCGTACTATGAATTTTGAGTATTGTGCATTTTACAATTGGCTTGTAAACAAACTTGAATTGAAATACAAAAAGATACTACACACTTCCATGAACATTTGAACTTGCAAGGTCTTTCATGTTAAAGAAAGTTCAACACTCTATAAGTAAAGTCAGTCTTAGGAAATATATTGATACTCATTTGCATTCGAAATAAGTTAAATATCATCACAGCAGTACAGTTAAACTCATGGCCAATATGGTATGCGACAGACTTACTTTTTTATTACAATTATTTAGCTAGATATTTAGTTTATTTACTCTATTTATTTATACTATGATGTTTCTTGATCTATTAAAAGTAAAAATACAACTAAGTACTTGTACATGTAAAGGCAGGCTTCCTTACTCTAATTAGAGCTAAGAAATTTATCAAACGTCCCACATTACGCCTAAAATCAAGATGGCAGTAATCTTTTCATTTCGAAACATGTTTGCACCGTTTTACTACTACTGACAAATATACATTATATTTACAAGTGCTTCCATTGAAACGAGGTCAATTCTTATAATTTTAAATTTCACATGGCGAAGTCAATTTATATGTACACAGTTGTATTGCAAAAATCTATAGTTAAACACATGATAACCGAAATACTTTAACTGGCACAGCTTAGGTAAATTGACCTCGAGTTAAAAAAGTATATCTGGAGCAGCGAAAAACTTTAAAATAAACGGATCTCCATGCATATTTACTTAGCGCCGAATCCAAGGGATTCAAAACTTAAGCGAGAAGCCCGGCGCGACGTTGACGGAGCGCTGCTGCACGTGGAAGCCGAAGGACTCGACGGTGTCGCCGCGCGCGTACTGCGCGTAGGCGGCGCCGCCCGCCGGCGGCCGCGGGCTGTGCGTGGTGCGCCGGTTGCCCTCAGACTTGGCGGGCCACGTGGGGAACATGGCCGGGTCTATCGCCACCGGCTGCTCCTGCAAGTGATATCCCGGATCTCTTATTCACTGCTTCCCTACAAATGGTTCCACCAACTGACGGCTCTAAGCTTCAACAACCCACGGTAAGACTTACAATCATTACAATAAACAAGACCTTCGAGTAATCATGTACTCACTTTGAAATACGCATGATCTAAAGCGCCGTCGGCTGTGAGCCTCTTCTCTGGGTTGTAAGTGAGGAACCCTTGTAACAGGGAAATGCCCATTTCGGAGAGAAGATCGGATCCTATCCGTTGCCGCAGGCCACCAGGTGGATGTTCGGCGAACGTCATCTTTTGTACGGCAGGTAACTCGTTATAGCCCGGCCATAGTGCTTCCGAAGGAGTGCCCAAATCCTGAACATAAATAAACATTCTATTACAACAAACGAAAATAAGATACATTTTAAAAATTGTATATAAATATATGAAACAAACTTGCCTTAAATATTCGATTCAACTGATCTACTTCAGACTTTCCCGGAAATAGAGGATTCATGGTGATGAACTCCGCAAAGATGCACCCCACGCTCCACATGTCGATGGGAGTGGAGTACTCCTTGCAGCACAGCAGCAGCTCCGGGGCGCGGTACCACAGGGTGACCACAATCGGAGTGTACTGACGGAGCGGCGACCCGTACTCTCTGGCTAGACCAAAATCTCCCACCTGTTCACGTAAACAAATTAACTTTTTGCCAAACATTTATTTCCTTGCAAAGGTACATATTACAATACAATATGTACCTTTACAAATTAATTACATTCAATAGCCAGACTATGCAATGTATGAGTTCACAATTGTTTACCTTTAATATTCCCTTGTGCGACAGCAGCAAATTACTAGTTTTGAGGTCCCTGTGCAATATCCAATTATCGTGAAGGTGGTGCACGGCTTTCAGCAACTGCGTCATTAGACACTTCACTTCCCCTGTAAAATAATTATGTTATAAAATAATTACAATACGATTTATAAAATTATCAAAAATGTACAATGAAAAAGAGCCTCTTTATTAAAAAATATAATACCAATGTAAGAGATTTACATGGACTATCATCAGTAAAATTTTAAAACCATGAAGCGATCAATACAATGATCAGTTACAATGATTAATGGCAGAGGAAAACAAAAAACACGAAAAATAAAAAAATAGTAGGTACCTGGAAGAAACACTTGTTTCTTTCCTCTCATAGTCTCCATGAGGCTCTTGAGGTCGTGCTCCACGTAGTCCATGACGATGAATATCTTGTCCATGCTCGAGCCGACGACGATCTCGCGCACCGTCACTATATTCGGATGCTGGCCCTGCAACGAACAAGGATAACGTGCCACCCTGTAATATGCCGCCGACGGTCAGTCACGGCTTCAATACGATTCTTCTCACGGTCATTTTACTAAACATTCAACTAATACACAACAAGTTGAATGTGTTATACAATAAAATGATTCTTGTCTTTTTGAATGTCAGGTAAATATAATTTAAAAGAGTCCAAAGCATATTTGCAACAATACATTAACGTTTATTATTTATCATATTATTATTATTATTATATCGTCACGCCAGGTTCGTTACCAAGGTTACGGAAAATATATTTGTCCTTACACACTGGACGCGCTTCTACATTCACCTCTCACTTCGTACGCGCCCGCCGGTGTCTGAGACTTCAACTCCCCCAACAGTATTTAACCTATTTGATCCAGTATATCTCTTTTGTCATTCCTTCATCAGCCATTTTCTCTACATGTCCCAACCATCGGAGCATGCCTTTTCTCATTCTTACACCAATAATCTTTTTTACACAAAGCATCTTCCTTACCTCTGTATTACGGACGCGGTCGGCGAGTGTCAAGCATATTCAGCGTAATGACCTCATCTCGAGCGCGTTTACTATATTTTCACTCTCTTTCTTACATAAACATTACTTAGTCATACCCAGACTATGTATGTAGTACTTACTCTTGCTTCCGTGTAGTAGTGTTGGAGTAAGCACGGAGTTGTGTATGACCAACCGAATTCACTGACTCACTTTGGCAACTCAATTTGAAGAATTCTTTATTCTCAGCACTCCCTGTTCTCTGTATATTAGCTGTGTACCTACCAGCTCTGCTAAATGCACATCCACGATACACAAACTTCCGCTTGCTCCAGCCTTACATTCTCTATCACTACCCTTACAGAAATTCTTGACTCACCTCTTACCTCTCTCTCTCTCTCAACTCTCACCAACACTTTGATATTGTTTACATTCAATTGTAAACCTTTATTCATGCAATCGTCTTTCTTAACTGTGGCTACTGTTTGCTCAGTTTGTATGGAGCCAAATAGTACTGCATCGTCTGCGTAAAGCAGTCAATGTTAATATATATTAGAAATCCTTGGATTACTAATATAGATAAACATGAAGGTACAATAAAAAAAATTAAGATCGTACTAAAAATAAAGGCCAATGTATCTTGAAAAAAATATGATAAAAATTTAAGATTTGTCAGCTACTATGTGCAAGATATGTTAAAAACAAAAGACAATAGAGAGTACGATACTTACAAGACATTTATAAAATAAAATTTGCATACATATAATATAAGATTATATAAAACCAGTACACTAATATATTATACAACAATATTATATAAAAACAAACTTATATACACTTAAGTAAAAGTTATACATCAGAGACAATAAAGAGCCTGTTCAATCTCATTTTTTATTTTGTTTTACGCTGTTTAAATTAGGCTTATAAAGTTAATCCATCATTTCAATGGCACGTGAAAAATTTACTTCAAGAATGTGACTTTAATTTCACTGACGAGCAGATTTTAATATTGTAATACGTAGAAACGCAATTTCGAAAATAGACATTAAATCGTTCGCAGACAACCCTCATACTTAAAAATAATTATATATTTAAAATATAATTAAAAAATAACACACGGCTAACACAACGTAATATCAGTTCACCAATTCAGCATAGATTACTCAATTTGTATGTAACCTTAACGTTCACAGTAAAGAAAATAAATTTGGATACATAAGTTTGTTTATGTATTCAAATTTTCTGTTTCTGTTTCTGCAAGCTGTCCGGTACGATAACAACTTATAAAAAAACAATATTTAATCCTATTCGTACTAATAAATTAATTATTAAAACATACCTAATTACCTATATTAAAGATGAGCTTAGAAGACGTTCAGTAATTAATAAGGTAAAAAGTTAAAACTTTTTAAAGGTAATGCATAACACCAAATATTTAAATGTACTCATTGTGAACTGAAGTCGGACCACTGTGGCCAAAAGTAAAGAAATTTTAATTAAACATGCCTTTCCGATCTATGACATGCAATATATATTTTTTAGCAAAAAAAACTATAATGAAAAAAAACTTATGGAAACAAGTAAATTAGAGTAAAAAATATTATTATTGTAAAAATTCTTAGGAGTCATATTTATTAGTGGATGTTTTAATCGCTTAATAATTTGTTAAAATTACAATAATTTACTACGTGAATGGTATAAAAGTACGGAATATAAGTATTAATGGTTATAAAAGAGAGGAATGGAAATGGTATACATGGAAAAAGACATTAAGACATGTTGCGTTTAGATACCAAAAATAAAAGACCTAGACATATTTTTATGACGATCAAACAAAAAGAAACTAGAGATTAAAGCAACTCCTCAAACCATTACCACAGCATTTAGAAACGATAGGCTTGAGACACAATATCTAGATCATTGACCAGTTGAAGCAATATTACATACATACATACATATCCTCACGCCAGGTCCCTTACGGGGTAGGCAGAGAGCACGGAATATTGAAGCAAAATTCTGACTGACAAGCCAATAACTCTCTTTTAATCCGTCATTATGGCTTTCAATGACTATTATTTAACGACAACGTCTCAGACCATCTTTAAAATAGAATTAAAAGCACTTTCATAAGTAAAACACATCAAAAGATTATCAGTACTTGTGTTTTTGAATCGAAGACCAAGAAAATACTGAATAATTGTGAAAATTTATGAAAATGACCAGTAGAAATTACCCGATCACCGGATTACTTATAACGCAAGACACATGGAACATTTGTTAAATATATTCACAGGCTGTTCACAATAAAGCAGGTAAACGGGTACGAGGTAAAAATGTACATACCACTGAAATTGTAACCACAAACGTACCTTGGTAAATTCAACTTATTCTTTAGATTTTGGGATTTAGTGTAGTACTTCTGTCCATTGTACATTTAACATTGTACTTGAACATATCCGTATCGAATAAGCTAAGAGAGCACAAACTGCACTATTTGCTTAAACTTGTTTAACACAACCAACAAATTAAATTCATGTGTTAAGTCAGTCAGTGTCTGAACTGTGCTGACGCGCTGTCTGTAGTAATGATATTGAAAGTACGAAGACCAACTCGTGAAAGCTCATGGAAAATTATAATTCGCCTTACAATTGAGGGAAAAAACATTCTTTCAGAAATGAGACGGTTGAATGATAATATGAATTGTATAGACCATACGTCACAACTAAGTATATATTTTAACTTATTTGAGAATAAAATATTTTCAATATTATCAATACTATTATTGACCTACTCGGTAATTATAACAAAAGCACAAGTCACAAAACTTACTACCTACTGACCTGGATTTTGGTAAAACATATATTAGTAGTGAGTTCCAGAACAGTTTAAGACTCCATGTAAAAAGACTATTTAATAGAATAATCTAATTTCAATATATATAAAAAATGGAAAGTACCTGAATATTTTTAGTACTTACATTCACCTCAATAAATTGGTCTTAAAATAGTTTCATCATTATTTGAAGTAAAATCAATTATGAACTCCACTTCTTTTTAAAAGCAATAAAACAATTTAACTTAAAACATGCAGCAGTCTTATGCCGATGTTATTGCCCCTCGTGTGAAGTTTGAATTGAAATACATGGAAAAATATAATTTCTTCTTAATAATAAATTATTGTTGGTCTTTGTATGTTGTTAAAAATGATCAAAACTCATCATAAATATTTTTACAACGGTTGCAACTTTATGGTAACTTCAAAGATCAGATTTCTACATTTTCTAACAGATAAAGCATAAAGGTATTCACTTTAGATGTGAATAGCTTTTTGCTTTTATTACCCTGCAACCAAAAAGTCTCTTTATGAGATCTGTTTCAATTGAATTGACTCTGTTTCAATATACTCTAACAGTTACCCATGACATACTCGTATTATAAAAAATTCAAATTTAATTAAATAATAAAACTTACAAAGATGGAAAACATACAATTATAAGTATACTTTAAATTTAATTTTATATAACAAAATATATTTATATATATACAACTTTAGTAACTTTCAAATCGCACATAGTAGCTGAACCATGTATTATTGAAAAATATAACATTGGACCCTCCTCAATCATATGTATGAAATTAATATGATCAAAAAGATGAGTATTGATACATAAAATATAATAAAAGATTTTGATACAAATAATTAATAAAATTCATTGCAAATTGCAAAAAAAAAAACATATTTAAACCGGTTTTTTTTCTTATAAATAATTCATCCATGTTAAAGTATCAGAGGCAATGCCATTTTTTTTATTTCACTTACTTGCAAACACTGGACAGTATTGAGATGGGATACAATATTCATTCCATCTGCTGTTACCCGCTAGTTTGGAGTAAGGTCTATTGGTGTAGGCTACTAATTGTAGTATGACTGGAAAACCCCATTATTGTCTGGTTCACTTGTATAGCATGACACATAAGTATACTATAATTACATCGAATGTTGACGTCACTAAACATGTTACTTCATTTCATATACATCACACATATAAAACACATTTCTGTTATTTACACAATCCATCATAGAAAGTCAAGAAATAGGCATTCATCACACAGAATCCATTGTTTAGAAAAGCCAGTAAATAAAGTTATTATCCTTTTAAAACATTTCAATCAAAAACAGATTGAATTTAAAAGTACAACTTGCATTCTGTTGGATATACATAGTCACTAAAAATACTGACACTCATCAGTCGCGGTCTATATTTTTAATTTACCATTTGAATTTAATCATTCATCATGATATTCATCATCATCAATGTATTAGTCATTAAAACAATTAAAATCTTGAACATAGAGTGTGTTCTATCAATATGTTGGGCAACAGACGGACAGACAGACAAAAGGACAGACATTAAAATGAGCCTTGTTTAAAAGCCTCGTTTATGGAAACCGAATCTTAAAGGAATGCAGATTGGAAGTAAAAAAATATAAAGTATTGCGCATCATCCATATATCCACTCGCAGTGAAGGTCCCGAGACCCATCACATGCAGTGTTGCTTGGCAGACCTTGCTCACATTAATGCTTACTTGCTCTAATTCTGTCAGCATTGAAGCTTGCCCGTCCTGTTTAGACATTGCACCAATACAAATATTTACATATTAAAAGACAGTGCTACTATACACAGTTTACCATTAGGTACATCATGTCCTGTGTAAATTAATGATCAAATAGTATAGAAAAATCATATACATATCAAACTGTTTATACAACCAAAATTCTGCCTTACTAATTACATGACGCGACTCCATAAACGAGGTTTTAGAATCATCACTAACTTATCGCTTATGCACTTAAACAGCATCACCACACTTTAAATTAATATTGTAATGTGGTATTCTGGACGTTTATTTATAAAAAATAGAAGCAAGTCTCATATACTCCATTATGTTAATTCAAGCTCTATGTATAAATCTCAAAAGGTAATGGGATCTGATATCGTGCTCGAAGAAGATAAGTGAGTGATGAGCCCAAGTGTGCAAGCACCCACATGCTGCCGTCGAACACTGCCCGCCTGAAACAGAAAGCGTCCTAAAATCAATTTTAGGACAAACAGATGGCAACAATCCCGAAATCTTTATATAGACACATATTTTTACATTCATGGCATTGCATGACAGTCACTATGTATTTTAGATTGAACATATTTTTTTTACCTCAATGAAATAAAAATAAACGCACATTATTAGTTCTTGTCTCAAAATGCATACAGACTATGCACATTTCATTTTACATAAAAAATAAATTAGGACAATCAAACATGCCAGTAGTAACTTCGTGTTTACCTGTATGTCATGTCCTAAATATATTTTATTACAACTCTCAATATTAGAAGACATTAATATATCATAATATGTTTACAACTGCCCAGCTGGTACAGTGGTTAATGGCCCTGACACTTGCATTGGGTATTGTAGGTTTAATCGCCATCTGGCAGAAGTATTTTTAAAAGCACACCTAATATTTTTTTAGTATAACATACATAAATTACATGTTTAGATATTTAGATAACAACGTTTAGAGGTCACACTTTGCCTAGTTTTGAACTAAATTGTTGAGTGTGAGTTGTCCCAAGATATTATTTATGGTAATAAAATAGCACAATAATATACCACATAAGCATCAACACTTTTATTTTTCCAGTGTTGAAGGTACTCCTCTCAGAATGAGAAGGCCTAAGGCCATAGTCTGCTGTGCTTATATTACAACACATTAGGCATTATTTTTAAATAAATATGTCCATCAACTTCGCATGTCAACAGCTTAAGTTAATATATTGTACTATGTACATGACTATATTCTTTATTAAATCTATAACCCCCCCTTATGCTTGTATCTTTTTGTCTAAAAGATATCACTATCACTACTTTGTGTATACACAAAATCTAACAGTAACCTTCAATCAAAATGAAAAATATTTAATCGAGTTCATAAATGTATTTGTACTAGCAAAGCTTTAATAATAGTGTACATAAAATAGGTAGAAAACATGTAAGTAACTAGCAATAGGAAAAAATATTCAGAGTCAGCATGGGTGGAGGTGAAAGGGTGTGTTTTTTTTTATTATTTTTTTCCGACCCTTTTTATCGTTCCACTGCGTGACACGGCTCTCCTCTCAGAATGAGAGGATTAAGGCCACGCTGGCCAAGTGCGGGTTGGCAGACTACACACACCCTAGAAAAAATTTTTTTTTTATGAACTCTAAGGTGTGCAGGTGTCCTCACGA
>DWEH01000171.1:0-13586 GCA_018245815.1 Apyrrothrix aesculapus | reverse complement strand
CGTGATGTCAAGTTACTGTCGAATTTCAACCACTGCTAGACCACTAGTCATAATATAATACACGAACAAGACAACTTTATTAAAAACATGCTCAGAAATAAAAAAATGTATTATATAGCCACGTTTTAGACCGTCGAAATATACATGCACCAATAATCTATCCATGCTGTGCATGAGCGGTTTGCATTATGCATATGCATATGAGGATATTGACACAAATTCATTGGAACTCGTAAAATCTCGCATGATGTGTTGCACGTGCCAATAAATTATTTATGCATAATGTATAAGCCAATCAGTTAAACTGCTCAAACTTATTATGGCTGTCTTAACTTAACTTTCGTTTTCCTGGACGGTTCTTAGCGAAAGTATTTGTACTGTAGTATTTATAAGTATTAGTTGTAATATAAGTATTGGCAGATAGTAGTTATTATTGATAATATCCGCTAACTGAGCAGTATGGAAGAATATGAGGCAAAGAGAAAAGTGACTAATTTGTTAAATAATAACGAGAATTGAATTAAATTAAAAGTAATAAAAAAAAATCGTTATTACTGGTTTTTATTTCGAAAAAAATAATGCCCACATTTCCAAAACTGATTTTTTCTTGTTTGTGCTTTCATTGCACAAAAAGTAATGTGTATATTTTATTGAAATTTGGGTTGTTGATAATTTTTGTCAAAGTCAAGGTATGGAAAACTTACGATGGGAAAATATCTCAATTCCATGTTAACGCAAGCGAAACCGCAGGATGCAACTACTGAAAAATAACAATAGTAGAACACAACAAAGAACTCTACATAGTTACAATAAATGTATTACATAAAAGTTTCATTACAAGAAAATATATAAAATTAATATTATGTTGGTGCATAATCGCAAATCAATTATAATTTTGATTGCATTGCAAAATGACAGTCATAATATCAATAGATATCGAATTATATCTCATAATCAATCTGTCAGCCTCACACAGTCAAATAAAAGATGTAATCTGACTAATTCAGTTGAAATATTGGTCTTATATTAGCAGTAAGTATTATGAGTTTAATTGAAAATATGTACAGTACCATCAATCGTCTTTATACAATGCTCTGAAACAGCTCTAAAATATTGATATAATAATATGTCAGTTGATTTAACATTATTTCTACCAAAGGTGTCAAAAGATACCCCTTTCACCTTGAAATTATTTTCTAAGTTTAATATTTTTTTCTCAATTAGTATTATGAGTGTTCTTATATTAATTGTTTCATTTATTTAGCAGTATATTTTTTGTAATTTAAAACAAATAAGTTTGTATATATTTTATTAATTAATTCCAAGTTATTTGAATTCGAATGCAAATATGTTAAATGTATGTTTTGGTCAAAATGGAATTAAATAATTAACAAGTCTTCAAACCGGCGTGCGGGTATTAAGAGAGTGATGAATGTGGAAGAAGCGCACTATGAATTGATAGAGATATTTGGCACTAGGAGTCTCTGCCTACCATGTAAGGGGCCTAGCGTGATGACATAATAATAAAGAGTGTTAATAAAAATGAATATGTTATAACATTCTTGCATAAACATTAATTACTTTGAACTGCAATTAACGTTAGCTCAATACCTACCATTAGATGAGATAAAAATGAACGCGGAATTAAAGCCATGCGAATGTACATACGTGGGAAGAGCCATGACGCCTATTGTCCGCTAGTCACATAGCACGGGTGTTACACATACGCGATAACAGCTTTTAATTCGGCTTTTCATTAATTGGTTTACAAAGGAAGGTGAGTTTAATGAGATTGTTACACAAAATGATACCGAAATACGTGCATCGTAAATTATTTTATCCATTGGCTAGTGAAGGTTACTGCTGACCGGGGTCGTAGGTTCAATCCCACCCGGGTCAATGTGTGATGCGCATAAGTACTTATCCTGTACATAAAAGTATGTATTTAAATATATAATATATGTTATCACCCGTCTGACTACCATAGCACAGGCTCCGCCTACTTTTGATCACATGATGACGATGATGATGATAATAATCTTCAATACGGCCGTTATACAAGACACCTGATTCCAACATTAATGTACCGAATTAAAACCATGATGCATTCGATTACAAAGAAACCTTCTAGAAAATTCTTTCCTTACTCGTACTTACTTCATTGGCCTAGAACACGCGCAATTATAAAATAGTTATAAAGTTCCAGAACGCGAAGAATATGAGCGTACTACATTATCAAAATGTACATTCAAATAAGACAGATGTGAGATAAAAATACTTGGCACGCAAGCTCTCAGCCTACCCCGTGTGAGACCTGGTGTGACGGTATAATACTAAGAATAAGATGTAGACCGAAAACGCTGATAGCGGTAAAGATTAAATCGGTAATTACCGCGTGAGATGACAGTATTTTACCGACTCGTGACATTACGAACAGTGACGTAACAGTAATTGGGGACATTTTTTCCACATGTCTTCATAACTGCACTAAGAACCCACCTATCTCTTATGATTGCATTGGATCTAGATCAGCGGTGTAATTTAATATGCAAGTACGCGCACAATGTTTATTTCCCAATAGTACAATTCTGTATGTTCCATTTGGAAATTTCTAGATATCAAGACAATATTGGTGATTGATGATTTTTATAGTTGCGAAAAAACAGGTTCATATATAATTTTTTTATTAAATATGAAATATTACGTATTACTTATGTTCTGTTGATACAGCTTCGAATTAGATATATAATGCACAAGAGAGAGAGAGAGAGAGAGATAATAAACGAAAAGAGACAAACTTCATCTAAATATGCCCTGCCATCTATTTATTTCTAGCCGCTTAATTATCTTCAATTGAAAGAACCTTGACAAAACATACAGTGTCTTCAATTATATTATTTGTTCTTGATTCCAAAGTGGCACGTCATGAATTTTCTTATATATTTTATGTAATCGTTATTACAATTTTTATTAACTAAGTTCCCGAAGCATCCTCTACTTATCAACATTATCAACCATTTTTATCGTTTCACTATTGGACACGGGTCTCCTCTCAGAATGAGGAGCGTAAAGGCCATAGCCTGCCACGTTGGTCAAGTACAGGTTGGTAGACTTCGCAGGCCTTTGAGAACATTATTGATAAATCTAAACTGTGCAGGTTTCCTCACGATGTATTCCTTATAGACCAAAAAGTGTCCATTTATTTAGAACATGTTTTAGTATATAATCAACAATCTAACGAAGTAATATATTGATGTAGAGTAGCAAAATGTACATTAGTACCAAACCCTCATTGATTCACCCTAACGACGATGTTGTTAATCCTATAACGCGTTGGTGAGGGGAAATCCAAATTAAATTTCATGACGATACAACATCGCGTGCGCTACTTTGTAATAGGTTTGTTGTTACAAAAAAATATTCAAGCTGGAACAATTCTTATATTCAACCGTTTTGTAAATATTTTACTTAACTCTCGTATGTTTTTGTAGGAATTTTCCGATTTATATTATAACTATCCGAGGTCTTCTTGGTCCTTTGCGGATCGCAGGAAGGTCGCGGCGGAGACTAAGTTAATCGGGCTATCCCACAAAAACATACGCGAGTTAAGTCGGTTTACACTTTAATCATTTACTTAAAAAACTTAGAAAATTTTCTATTCGTTCGGGTTACGTTATAAGACCTTCGAATAATTGCCTGCAGCTGCATCGTCACGTCAGGTCAAAGAGCAGAGAGCAGCAAATGCAAAATACTTAAAATCACTCTTCATACACGCACATGAGATAATAACATTAAATTAAACTGAACTAAACTCTATACGTCCTGACGGTAAGTCGTTCTATTACAATATTTGTATTATCATACCACCGAGTATTTCTGCAATCTAAAGAAACCAGTTTTACACAGGTAAGCGAACTGCAGACAAGTGAATGGTACTGCAAAACGTAATAACGCGTGCAATTTGACCGGTCTATATCGATCATTTCTCTAAGAAGTTCAAAATATTATGAAATGGTTGGAGTCCCACGTCCAACAATGGACATGCGGACTTAAAAGAATGATGACAATGATGATGACAAAGTTTTAAAACCGAAGTACATAGATGTAGACAATAACAATGCGATACACAACGAAGACCATTTTAAAACCAATCAAGTTAAATTACTATCATTCAAATGTTCCATAAGTTGTTCTAGTAAATAACATACTCAACAAAAACCTATTGAAGATAAAGGTGAATGGGATAATGTGGCTACGTATGAACAGCACTTGGATATAAATAATGCAGATAGTCATTTACTCGTTGAAATAGAACTTGGTGGTACAGTTGTTTACGTAACAGAAATCGCTTTACATTCCAACGCTCCAAACACTAGAGCCGTTGCTATTAAAATTCCCATTCTACGATTTAATTAGTTATTGATGTTATCCATAAAAAAGCCCTCAATAACAGTGGTGGTCGATACTAACCTCCATTTCACACGCTCTCGCGAACAATACCTTCAATTTCGATGTTGGATTAAATCACATCATTTTTCATTTTTATTTTTCGACCATTCGCTGTTTGTACGTTGTTATTAATCTTAATACATCGAAAAGTTTCACTTTGGCTATATAAATAGTTACCTAATGTATCTGCGAGAGAACCGGGTATAGGATTTCTAAACGGGTCGCCGTAGTATGCTCGATTACTGATCATGACTTAATACTTATTATTTTCGCTACTGTACGTCACTTCGCATTACTAAGCTACTTTTGTCGATTATTCCATTGAAATTGCCTTGTTTATTAAATGATTTAATGTTTTTACTGCTCAACAACGTTCAATAAATTTTTGTACTAAGAACCTTCATAAGATTTTGTAATGTTTTGCTGATTTTCTGTAATATGTACAGTCAATTTTATTTTACAGTGATCTTATTCACGCTAATTTTATTTAGTTTCCATGTTGTTCCAGAATCTTTCACTGAAATCTTGTATTTTATTGTTAAGTAATATAAAACCATTAATGAAATACAATTTATTGTAATAAATATCTTCGTCAACATAGCAGCTGATATCCAGTAGCAAATACTCTTGGTCGGATGTCCGAGCAATCATGACGGGCCCTCGCCCGTAAAATAATGAGATGGAACCAGACTAGGGGAGCGAATAAAAGGGGTTATTGCCTTGGAGCTATCTATCAGGCGGTCGTGCATGTGTAGGGAGCGAATAAAGTTTATTTGTATGGCTCTGTGCCGTTGGCAGACTGATAATCATGTTGCGCCGATGGGTGGGGCGCGGACGGAGCGCCGCCGCTCAGTTCCGAACGCGGCTGTGACTTGGTAAAACGTATTCGACCGTTACGCAAGTTTTATTTGAACTCTTCGTAAAATTAATACAGTGAATACCAACACTCACTAGAACTGTACAAATTGTGTAAACAATTGATAGTTTTTTTATTGTATGTGCGATAAAATTTCATGAAGTTAACGATGTCAGAGCAGCCGTTACAAGTTTTGAATCTGCTTCGTCGAAGTCTTTTCAAGCCTGATATTATTTTGATCCTTTTGTACGACGGCAATTAAGTTTATAAGTTACACTGTCCATCGAATGTTTCGCCAGATAATGGTGCATTGGAGAAACGTGAGTGAATTCTGGGAACTGTAGACATTTTAAAAATATGTGACCAAGAGTTAATCGACAATGTTACAAGTGCGAAGTGTATAATTTATACATTATAAGTTATTAGTAATATATTCGACCTATTTAAGTGCCATTAAAAGACTGAATTACATTTTCTAATCTAATCACTACTGAAAGTCAAAACTGAACGTCGTTTAGGATTATTTCACAAAGTGTTATAGTGCAATATTTGAAAAGGAAAATCCAAAGAAATCGTTTTAATTGTTATGCATCGCTATATAAATGTTTAAATCTGGACTATTTAGCCGTTCGCGCGGCGCAATGGGTGAACCGATAGAAGTGGAGGATAGCTTGGAACTGGAATATGATATGTGGGACGGTCAGTTCGATTTCGTGGGTCCTCAAGACCCGTCAATCATCCGTCCGAGAATCACCTCAGACGCAAGTATCACTGAAGATCTGTTCACTGGAAGTCCATTGACCCCGCATTTGACCAACGGCCTCAATGGGGGGAAGAAGACTGCAGCTCATCAGTGGTGCGACAACTTGTCGGATCAAGTAGGTTTCAAATCAAAAAACAATATAATTTTAAGTACTCACCACAATATGATGATGTAAAACCTTGGAAAACTCGGTAATTCGTAGAGTTAATTGAATTCCTAAAATGGTTAAATATTAATCATGTATTATGTACATGTTAGTATACTGATGACGTCAGTTGGGAATTATATAGGATATCACAGGCGACAACATTACAATGACGCAAAACACTCATCGACTTTTATCCTTATATGTTCAGTTTTCAATTCATCTTTCAAAATGTTTTTTCAATTATTTCAGTACGCTTTTCATATCACTTCATTTCAATATTTCAATACACGGGTTGTGCAATTGCCAAACATATTTCATATTACAACGCTTTTTTATATCACGTGGATCGTTACAAGTAATTTTGATTATTTTCGCTAAGTACGCTATAATCATAATTTAGATAATTTTTACTACTTTGATTACGTCAAATTCCTGGAACGGAGGCTTCGTTGGCGAAGTAACACAAGATTTAGACGGTTAGTTCGTCATCAACGGAACTTTATCGAAAACAAAAGTCAATTTTTTTCGGATGAGCGGCGCGCGACATTGTCAGCGTCTCCATGGTACCTTTCCGTACCGCCGTGCTTTTGATTTGTGCTTCGATATCACGCGATCATTGCTTATCTACTTTATTCTGTGGCTCGTAAACTGTGCCTGATACACTTTATCTTTGTTATAAATCATCAGAGCAGCATAAGTTTATTTTTATATTTCTTATAGCTCATATTTTTGTGAAATTTCAACAAGTCCAAGCTATTCTCTTTAGTTACGACGACAGAACAGGCATTCAAGTAGGTACAATTGACGATAAGTGGTTGTGGACATGTAAATCATTATCAGTATTATTGATCGGCTGCCACATCTTTTTGATCTGTGAACAATTCAATATCACTATCTGAAAATTGATATGCCGTAAAAATGATAATATTCTCAACGTAAATAACATCGGCGTACAATTTATAACTATAAATTTGACTTTCCAGAAATTCTAATTCATAACGACTATGTAAAATTGTTGAGATAATTGGAAATTTTCACACAATTACCTAATACATCGTTATAAAGTAGAAACGAACATAATACTAACAGATACCACGATCTGTGTTCCTCGTGAAAAACAATTGTTCGTGTGAAAGGAGGACTGTTCAATGTGTTTTGTTTTACATAATTTACGACACGATGACAAGATAACACATGTTGCACAAAAACTCAAGTACTCAACTCTCTCTCTCGTACAAATCGACGCGAGTTACTGGAGTTTCAACGAATTTTCATACAATAAAGTTATTTCTAAAACCTGCCAGGATTCCATTGAATGAATACTATAAAGCAATAGTTACCTTTTTACATTTGGAAATAAGTGAATAGCTTACTATACAAACAATGTCTGTAAGCAAATGATTTGAAATTTTTGGATTCTGTCATATTTTTACTATCCATTATGAATATTATTGATAATGTACATATATAGAACTGTTAAGAAGCATCTGTAATTACGTCAATATATCCGACCATGAAGTTGCTTCACGTATTTTGAAAACTTAAGCTTCAAATATGCGAATAGGAATCGGCGTATCGAAATTTCGATGGGTTTTTGAAGTTTTCGAACTATATGCCTCATAGGTGTCTATGTATTGGATATAAACATTAATTGGTACCACATGAGTACCGCACCGCGTGTTCCACAATTCTTCATAAAGCTGCATTGATATGTAGGTTAATGTAGCGTGCAGCTGTTTTAAAAGCAAATTGCTACGCTTCCTGTATCCTCCTTTCCGCGTGTCCATAAATTAAAAACCTTTGTTTATCAAGTACCACTACAAGATATATTACAACAACATAAAGTTAACGGACCGTTGCGAACTGAAAAACTTCATTCACTCACTTTGGTATCGACTGAATAGTTTTTTTAACCTGTTTGTGAAGCATGATTAATTATGAAACGCGTGGATGAACAGTGATGAATGTAGAAGAAGCGCATCAGGTCTGTGTAAGGATAAAGATATTTGGGGCACGGTGCTCTCTGCCTACCCCATAAGGGACGATACGTGACAATATAATCATAATAAAACATAATATAATGGCAATTGTATAACTTTGTACGAGTGTAACAATTCCAAATGCACTTATTACGATTTTTCAATGTTAACTTTAATGTCTTCTAAACAATCTCTATGATCTTGTCATTATTAAATAAGTGTATATACGGATTCTTAAGATGCAACGGTAGGCCCTTCAATCTTGTTATAACAAAACCTACAGACCATGGGAGTATCGTGTAATAATTTGATTACGGAAGTTTTCTGCATTTACTATGTCTTCCTCTTGTTTAACTGCGGGGAGTTTTTATTGTTCTTCAACCCACATGCAAGGTCACTCCATATTTCTTATGTTCCCATTATATATTTATATTATATTATATATAGTATTATATATTCTGCGTTGTGTCATGATATTCAAATCTCTCTCTCTCTCTCTCATATATTAGCATTGTCAGCCCTTTTTATTGTTTTACTGCTGGACATGAGTCTCCTGTCAGAATGAGAAAGGTTGACGCTACAGTCTGCCACGTTGGACAAGTGCGAGTCGGCACCCATGCGTCATCTCTTATCAAATCTTTTATCGGCTTAGTTTTAGATACGAAAGTGCCGTCGAATTGCATAAAGCCTAGCGCATCTCGCAAAATACATCAGAAAACCATCCAAAATTCTTAGGCTTTCTTAACATTCTCAAGTTTTTTTTCAACGTTGTTTTATAATATAGGTGAGTACAAAGTAAGTGAGTCTTAGTTTCCTCGGGCATTCCATCTGTTAACATTCACGTCATATCAGCTTTGTCGTTCTTTCATCAGCCATTCTTTCTATACGACAAATCCCTTCATCTTTATATGTGATTTTAATAGCACTTACACAGTAGAGGCGATGTCAAGTAGGTTCAACGTATGAAGTGAGCGTTTAATTATTTCACTGAGTAATATGATCTGGCGAACTACAGTTTGCTGAGACCGCTACCACACCGTGACTTGAAATTGTATCACGACCCGATGCATATTGATTCGGTCGCCGAGCGATGCGGAGTGCGGCCGACTTACGATTTATGAGTTATTCTTTATATCTGAAATATCTTCATCTGTGTATCTAATTTGAGTGTATTTTTTCAATAAGATTCTGTATCAGTGTAGGCTCTATTAATTGTGATGACGGAATTCATGGAGTTATTGAAAAGTAATGTTCAATTTTCATCACGTTCGACATTTTCTTTTTTGTTCACGTTTGATTTTAAATAATATACTTAAGCTTTTATTATTATTGTATCGTTCCTTACGGGGTAAGCAGAGAGCACCGAGTGTCAGACCTATATAGAGCTGATGTGCTGCTTCTACAAATGATAACAATAATAATGAAAGTAAATATTTGTGTTATGCTTAGGTTGAAAGTACACGGAATGGTAAATTATCGAAGACAATAAAAGTAAGTTCTCGAAAATCTTTATCTCTTATCAGTCGTCTGATACTCTTCGGATGAAACCAACAGCTTCTGTCATTCTTGTGTCTATTGATTAGATATTTTCCAAAGTGCTTCGTAATCCCACAATTATACCAAACAATAAGAGAATATTTATTTATTTATTCTTAATTACAGCATAATGCACTAATTGGTATAAAAGGCTTAATGCTAAGTGCATTCTCTGCCAGTCAACCTTTGGGCTAAGCAGTGAAACATTCAAGACGGCTTATGTGACTAAAGGAAAAAGCCATTAATTAAAATATGTTTGAAATTTAAAATATGTTTGAAGCAATGATAGCCTAGCGGTTTGAAATTCGGCCTCGTACTCCGAAGGCCCGGGTTCAAATCTTAGCGCGCACCTCTTTATAAAATGTGCGTTTTAGGGTTAAATATCACTTGCTATAACAGTGAAGGAAAACATCGTAAGGAAACCTTCTCACCGTAGAGTTCATAAAAAAATGTTTTCTAAAGGCGTGTGAAGTCTGCCAATCCGCACTTAGCCAGCGTGGTAGACCTTGGCCTTCACCCTCTCATCCCGAGAGAATACCAGTGTCTAGCAGAGGAACGATAAAAGGGTCGAAAGAAAATATTTTAAAGGAAAAGAATACATACCATGCTTGTCAACGGAAATGAATAATGTCATGAATTTTAACTGAAAAAATTCACTTCCGGTTCTATCGACAGCTAGTGTAACACTATAGAACTACGTGGAGTCAGATCGTAAATATCCATCAGTACGTGCGAACGTAGGCATGGTAACAATAACAAATGCTGGAAAGTTGAAAGATGTCTCGGGTGTTAGAAAAGAAAATGTGTTCACCGGAAAGTTACGAGAAGCACGCTTGCTCGCTTCACGTACAAATCGGTTTAAATACCTATTGGCTACTAAAATTGATAATAATCGTCATCCTACTTACAGTATTTAGTATCGGATAAACCATTATTTATATAAGCGATTAATGCATTGATTGGGATAGAGAAATTAAGTTCAAGTACGAATAATTATATAGGAATGTCAAATAAACTAAGAAAGTTTTGTTAAACGCTTGTATTTTGAGATTAACTAGTATAAAGAAAACGTAAAAATACAAGAACTATTATTATCATGACACCAGATCTCTTACGGGTGTAGGCAGTGAGCACCGAGCGGCAAATATTTTTATCCTTAGCGCCGTGACATTTTTCTTCTACATTCATTACTGAAATAATTATATATGTATGTTTAAAATGTACTATATAAAAACTATAATAAGTAGTTTTTTACAATGCCTATCGCATAACCATTAGACAAGAATAACGATGGTATTGAAACCAGTATTGCTGTAGTAAATGTTTTTGTTGTACACTTTAACGTAGCTATAAAATATAGTCGTACAAAAATAGTCTCAGCCAACAGTCCAGTCATATGTACGTTGACTGCACTTAACGAGAACAATAACAATAATTATAATTAATCGTTATTATTAATTACTAATCAATATTATTATTGCATATTACTGCCTCGTTGGTCGTGTTGGTTGCAAGCGCGACTGCCGATCGAGAGGTCTTGGGTTCAAATGCCGGGTCGAGTACTGTATTCTGTAATCCCCTAAGAGGTAGACAGAGCAGTATAGTGCACTCCCACGTTTCACCAGTTAAGTTTACGTCCCGTTATTGTATAGATGGTGAGTCTACTGCCATACACCGGACACAAATCTAAATAAATATACTTAATAAATATTCCGCATTACCCCATGCTCCTTTTTGCTAATTGTTCTCATTTTCCCGTACATTCTCATCAGCGTTTTCGTTAACATGTTCACTAGGCTCAACTTCATAAATTTCATTTGGACTTGGTATTAAATCACTTCATCAGTATCTGTGCAAATCGACACAGTTATATATCCAAACAAACAATGACAGTTCAGTAATATGCGGCTACAAAATTAAGATACTCGAAACGCGTTTTAGTCTGGAGCTTAAAATAAATTTTATTTTATTATACAGACGCGCGTGGTTTGCTAACCACTCGTCAAGCGAGATTTGATTGTGTACATTACTTTCTTGTACATGTGTGTATATTACCTCCTTAATGTGCTTATTACACGAACTGAGTGTATGATCTCGCGGCCCATCATGCGTCAACTATTTTTAAACCGCGATAATACTTGAACTTAACGTATTAGGTTATCAGTTACAGGAATATTTTTACTTGTAACAACAAGAACTTAAAGAAATATTATTAACGCAACATCACCCCTGTAATCCCCGAAGAGGTAGGCACAGGAGTGTAGTACACTCCCACGTTGCTCCAGTTACGCTTACGTCCCATTATGGAATAGATGGTGAGTCTATTGCCATACACCGGGCACTAATCCAGACTCCAAGCCACTACTAAAAATTCTAATTTTAGAAAAATCCAATAGTACTCGACCCGGCATTTGAACCCAGGAGCTCTCGATCGGCAGTCGCGTTTGCAACCAACACAACCAACGAGGCAGTCAATATTTTGACTTGTAACATATCTAAATGAGTGGTCCTGCCCGTTGGTTCAGAGACACTAGCTAGCGTACGTGACTGCTGGCCCGGGGACGTGGATTCGTTTCCCAGGAAAAATGTTTGATCAATACAAATATTTGTTCTGTTCCTGGGTGTGTAAATAAAAGTATCTCCATACATGTAAGTTTATTTGTATATACAGTATGTAGTTTATTGACTCTCTGGTTACCATAGCACAGGTTCTGCTTAGTTTTGGATAAGATAGCCGTGTGTGGAGATGTCCCAATATTTATTTATCCAAACCTAACATCGCGCCTGTGATCGCTTAAGTGGTAGGCAAAGAAGTGTAGTACACTCCTACGTTACACCAGCTACGTTTACGTCCCGCTATGGAATAGGCCGTGAGCATATTGCCATGCACCAGGCACAGATCCATACTCCGACCCACTACTAGAAATTTCAACTAGAAAATCGAACATAGATTCTATGTTAGAAAACTTCAATAGTATCCGACCCGGGATTCGAACCCAGGACCTCCCGATCAGCAGTCGCGCTTGCAATCACCCGACCAACGAGATTCCAACAACAGTCATTTATCCATATATTTGTTATTTATAATGTATTATTTATATGTATCGCGTATAAAACATCTACATACAATTCGCATTACGGAATAATTTAACATAAACGTCATATCAGAGAAAGTGTCACGACTTGTCATAATATAGACACAGCATTAACGCTTTTTATCGATTAATATTCGAACAATTTCATAATAACTTTCAAAATAATCAGCGATGCTATCAAACAGTATTATCTATACGTCTCACCACGCAATACATTAGCAAATTAACGAGTCCGAGTGTATTAAAATAATAATAAAAATTCATTTTACTTTCTTTTTATGTATTCGGACAGCTGTCTATTATCATAAATGGATATTTACATATTTCGATTTTATTAATTGGCTTTTTTAAACACTGCTATCAATTCAAGATTATATGATACAAAATAAATCGATAATATTACAATAATCAATGCAATGTTAAATAATATAAAATAAACGTTATGAAATTCTTACGCACATACGTTAATATTGTCATGCATACCGCGTCATTTACTTCTCTATAAGTGATCGAAGCCATATAGTCATTGGAATAATTAGAATAGTTTCAACTGGCACCTTGAGCGAGTTGCACGGAACAATTAAAAAGTTAAATCGCCATGGGGCCTTCTTTGCACCGTGTGAGGAATTTAATACCGTTATTATTAACATGACTAATATATACATATATATAATATATATATATATATATATATATAATAAAGTCGTGTTAGTTACACTATTTATAACTCAAGAACGGCTGAACCGATTCGGCTGAAAAT
>DWEH01000170.1:0-13598 GCA_018245815.1 Apyrrothrix aesculapus | reverse complement strand
TTTAAATTAAATAAGTAATTCTAATTAAAACTACACGAAAATAAATTGTTGAAAAATTTGTTATCATTATGTGTGACTCGTTTAAATAATTATATTCAGGTGTAAATGTATATTACCTGAATGTGGAAAGTTGGAAATGGGAATGGGTACTTTCTTCCCATTTACACGTTAAAATAACCATTTTAGCGCCAAAAAAAGAGGTAAGAGAGGGCAAGATATAAAGCACAAAGTAATACGTGAAAATAAAACCGTTTGTGTGTAGGTCACAAGGCTTATCTACTATCTTAATGTGCGCTGGGGAGCGCGACCCGATGCTGTGGATAGCGGACCATAGATTAAGTAACGAAAGTAGGACGCCTTTAAAGCCCTTTGTTTCAATCCTTCAAGGTATTTACAGTGATGCGTATAACTAAGTGAGTTGTCAAATTTTTAAAATTTAAAAATCCAATGAATAGTATAACGGTTACCGTTCGTTTTAACAGTTAATGATACTTTTCGACTTAATGCATCTGTCATATTCGATTTGATGCTAATTTTTATTAGATGGTGTTGTATCAAACATTTTACGCTCTTTTGATGTTTCACTCTGTTTTGTCTAATGTTATTCCAGAAAATAAAGTTGGAATCTTTCGTGTTTCAGTGTATTATTCTACCGTACCCTATTCTTACGAGTACCTCTGCCTGTTCACTAGCACATAATGGTGCCAGCACTGCCGTCTAGCAGTAGAAAGTTGGAGTTTCCGTCATCGAACCCTAATTTCCACTATAGATTGATCCTCGACATGACTTGAAAAAGTCGATATTCTTCGTTGTAAAAGAACCAGGCGCGTGTCATTTTACTCCTTTTGGTTAAGTCGAACAGTAAAATCTTTTTCGTTGTCTGACTCTTCTATATTATACTCAAGACTACCACGCGCGACTTATGTTACTCCTCTTGGTAAAATCTAACAGTTTAACGTCATATTTGTGACGTGACTGCCTCGTTGGTCGTGTTGGTTGCAAACGTGACTACCGATCGAGAGGTCCTGGGTTCAAATCCCAGGTCGTGTACTATAGGATTTTTCTAAAAATTAGAATTTCTAGTAGTGGCTCTGAGTCTGGATTTGGGCTCGGTGTATGGTGTATATGTAAACGTAACTGGTGAAACGTGGGAGTGGTTACAGTGGGGAGGAGTTACACTCCTCTGCCTAGCTCTTCGGGGATTACAGGGGTGATGTTACATTTTTAACGTAATATTTTCTTTCATTGAATGACACTTCTGTACTGTTCTAGTCTGTGGCAGGTGTAGGTGTGCAACCTGCGCGCTATCTAGCGGTATTATCTCGCCGAGCTACCGCGCGGTTCCAACTGGGCTGCGTTTATTCAAATCTGAAATATTCTTATCGATAATGAACTGTCCCCAGGCAGCGACGCTGAAACTTTTTGTCGACTTTCCACGATATTCTGGTATTTTCTACATACATTTCTTGTTGTTTTAATGTTAGTTTCATAAACATTTTCATTGGCTTAAAAATAATATTCTAATTATTAAACAGGGGTCATAATGCTATTGCTTATGTCACTGCTGATTAATAACATTTATTTACTTAAGAGCTTTTTCTGACTGCAATATTCCACTAACTAATTTTAACTACATATGCAGATTGTAATTAGTACATTGTATCAATCGACTCTATATAAAAGCGATTGTAAATTGAAATGAAATATTTTAGGCAGTCGTGTATACAAGAGATGCTGCTACTGGAGGCGAATTGAACATGTGACTCATTTTAGGCGGGAATAAGTCATCATTTATCAATTTAGGGTCCGGTACAGACGGCTATAGAATGACGATAGTAGTTAAGATGGTTCTTGTTTGCGTATATATAATATTGCATACCTACCGCTTATAAGTTTCATGGAGAACAAAGCTTAAAAAGATTTAAAACGAACGGTTGAGCAACACTAGAGGAAAGATAACAAAAGGTGGGAAGACTTATGTTTATTTTCCGGGGCATTGGGCGGCATAGACGGTTCGGATAAAGTTCGATCTTCATTATACATAGATCGCGCTCTCTGCAACTCACTTCGCCTTTGTCTAACAATTGCTCGCGAACTTTATCTCGCCAACTTGTTACTGTACTTGTGTTTCGGGTAACTTTGATGGTATTGGCTGCGAAAAACTATTCAACATTGGCTCGGTGTAGTGTGAACAGTCTTTAGCAACCAGCGCCTCTAGTAATGTAATGTCTATGTAGAATGATGCGAACAATAAGAAAATACCGAAATAGTATTATAATGTTATATTTGTATATTTTGAAACTTTTGGATTTTATTTGGGACTATTTGTGGCAATCATTGAGCTTTCCGTGCTGCGGTAAGCAGGTAAGCGATCAATCACAGTAGTTATAAAACTATAATTATCAATACAGGATTTCTTTGGGATTTTTTTCACCAGATGAATTGCCGGAACGCTGGATGGTCCTTGATTTTAATAATTCATTGCAAATTAGTTCAAATAAATAAATTTCACTAATGGCTTAATCAATTATCTAGTGATAAATTAATTGAGGTTGACGGAAACTTCCATGGAAATTATTGGTACGCCATAAATAGGGTAATAAAAAGGCACAAAATAATAATATAACATTACGCCTGTATTTTCTCAAAGGGGTCGGCAGAGGAGTGGATTGCAGTACGTCTTCTTTTCAGCAGTTATGTCCTCCGTCTCCTGGATTGGGGAGTGAGCTTATTATCATTCATCGGCCAGAAGCCAAACTAACCAAAACGAGACTCCGAAGTACAACTGGGAATTTTAAGTTAGAAACACCTAATAATACTTTTCCCGACACGTGATTCGAATCCAGGACCTCTTGCTCTGCAGTCGGCTTGAAGCTCAATTACTCGACCAACAAGGCAGTCATTTTCAGTTTATTACAAATTAGTTTTAATAAATAAATTTCAACAATTCCTTAGCCGATTGCCTAGCTATACATTAAATTGTCCTTGGTGGAAATTTCCATAGATATTACAGACATACCATAAACAAGGTAATAAGAAGGTAAGAAATAATAATGTCATATATATATTTTTTACATTATTTGTAATGAGTATTACAAAACGGATTTAATTCCTCAATTAAACTTTGTATCAAAAGCGTTTATCGAAGTATCCTTTAATATTTTACGATCTCTAACGAGCCATCACACGTGCTTCGATTAAGCATTAGAAACAATTAAAGTGGAACATTATAATCAATTTTACGAGTCCCGAGACGGCCGGAGCCAAATGGGTTAATTATTTCTGTGGTTATCTCTTAACATTCATGCCTACAACTTAGGTGTGGGCAGTTTTATGGGTTCGATAATAGGCACTCGTTAAATTTATTGAATATATGTGTGTTTTGTATATTGTATATTGATGATATTACGTATTATAACGTAACGTTGTAGTAACGTAACTTCCCACCTGTAATCACGAAGAGGTAGGCAGAGGAGTGTAGTACACTTCTACGTTTCACCAGTTAACATTACGTATTATATGGCTGAAATAAATATATGTTTCAAAAGTCACCATTTTCGAATACTTTCAAACAGGTAATCGTGTTGACCGTGCTGCTGTTGACATTTCTGGAAATGCAGTTATTTTATTCGTAATAATTAAATGCAGTTATTTTATTTAAGTTATTTTATTCGTGGGAGTGTACTATACTCCTCTGCCTACCCCTTCGGGGATTACAGGCGTGATGTTACGTTTTTTATTCGTAATAATTTATTTTTCGTAGTATTTCAACCTATAAAATTTGATTTTGAATTACTAATGAGATGACTCGGGCATAATATAAGTGTAATAATTATGTACACTACGTAGTACTGGCAGCATGACCAAGTTGTGAATTTAACAAAAAAATAATGAGTCATACATATTTAGATGGACATTAAGAAGTGAACGGCACATTTTAATATCCTTATGTATTGTCATCCGTCCCAAAGATGTGCTATCCGACACCATGAGAGCACTCACACAAAAAATACGAGTTAAGAGATTATCATCTCTTCGTAGCGACAGCAGAAAAAACTAAGCCTATTGTTAACAACGCCATGACAATTTGGGAATTATCTTTGAGATGTCAAAATATTTGACATCTCGGTCGTTTCTACCTGGTTTCAAAAGGGAATTTTAAAGGGCGTGTAAAGACCTTCGATTGTTGGATTCTTTTAACTGATTTTAAACGATTATGGACTTATGTAGTTCTACTAAGCTTTTACTGGAAATGTCTTTAGTTTCAGAGTATTGTTAATTTTGGTTGTAATAGCTGTAGCTACACTGATTGTTCACATAAACATTCTTAAAAAAACATTACGACTGCCTCGTTGACCGAGCGGTTGCAAGCGTGACCGCTGATCGAGAGGACCCAGGTTTGATCCCCGGGTCGGGAATTATTGGCTTCTTCTAACTTAAATATTCTCGTTGAGATTTCTAGTAGTGGCTCGGTGTCTAGATTTGTGCCCGGTGTATGGCAATAGACTCACACCCTATTCCATAATGGGACGGAAAGGTAACTGGTGAAACGTGGGAGTGTACTACACTCCTCTGCCCACCTCTTCGAGGATTACAGGTGTGAAGTTATGTATTACGTAATGTATTGTCAAGGCGAGCCCAGTAGTAGAGCATGCACCGTCGTCTCAGGGACCCAGTGGCGCGTTCAGTCAGCGTATAAGAAATCACTGAACTAAATTGTGATGTTCGTGGTTGTGTCCCAGACTGTGATACACTATTTATAGAGACTCTACGCTGGAACCTTGCAAAGTATTATTTATTTAAACTTTATAACGCCTTTATTTCCCCAAGGAGCAGGCAGAGGAGTGTAGTACTCGTAGTTTTCACCAATTATGTTAAGTCTTATAGAATCGGGGGTAAGCCTATTGCCATACACTGGGCACAGATCTAGACTCCAAGCTACTACTGGGAATACAAGTCAGAAAAAAAATTAGTCAAACTTTATCAATTAATAGATGAAATAATAGATCCATTATTAATAAAATCATAGCACTAAGGTGAACTTAATTATGCAAGCATTTTTTCCCAGTCCGTTTTTAGATCATGAGCATACCAACGATAATACATATAATACTAAGTTTGGTTTCCTCGCGATATTTACTTTAAGCGATACAGAGAATGATATAAAAAAGAAGATTTTACGAACGAGTAATAGAGATAAATAATATTGAGGTAACGTTAATATTTCTCGTAAGTCAGCGCTGAGCACCGCATCTCCGAGCCGTTTGTATGAAAATGCCCTTTCGAAGGAGCTTTATTGAAACATTCGTGTACAGAATACATTACGTATGACGCGCTGTTCTTTATGGCGGATACGTGGGGGAAATATAACACTGCCTTTTGCTCGCTATAGGGCTGTTATACAGGTAACTTCAGAAAAAAACATAATGGAGAATTAGTTCTATTCAAAGAGCTTGTTCTTAAGTAATAAACAGGCACACAAGACAGACCGTGTAGACGTGTGGTCCCATTCTTTCATCGAGCCGTTCTGTAGCATGCACAGCGTGCCTCTAATGATTGTTGTGTCTTTCCGAATATTCTGTATTTGTACTAATTGTGTGTTGTAGAACCCATAGTGATGAATAAATGTCTTCTTTCTTTCAATCTAGGTCAGCCTATGTAGTTCGAGATCAGGCAATGTCGAAGATACAATTTGCGCTCTGCGGGCGTCTGTTTGCATACCACCTGCTGTGGTTGAGTTTCCAGCAGTTTTATAACATTTTTTATCACGAGACTTAATAATGAAGCATCTTTAGTTTGTCGCATGCAGTCCACTTATAAACCACAAAACTGTTCCGTTATTTGCAAAATCAGCTCGGCTCACGGAATACAAATAAATTTGGGTTTTTATAAGACGTAACTGCTGACGGAAAGCAAGCTATATTGACTTATTTGGCGATCTCATAGTTTGGTTTCAACGAGCCCCTGTTTATCCTTCCACAAAATGTAAGCTACCCTCGCAATTTAACTTCGGAGAACAATTGCGCTGTTAAATCTTTCAAATAATTATCATCTCAAGTCAAGACGAACTCGACTGGGGACTTGAGTGCCTCGTCACGGGTCGAGTCGTCGTTAAGTGTTCACACCGTGTTAATTACGGTCACGATTTTTCTTCCTGCCTAAATTATTTCCACCCCATTGTTGGGTTTTGGTGAGTGGCGTAAATAGCACTCGTAGAAAGAGATCCATCTGTTTACAGGTAAAGTGAGCTTCCTTATAACAGTCTGTTGTGTGTTCATCTAGAACGCACAAGTTAGATGACGCATGAGTATCGAACACTATGTCTCGGGCCACATGGAAGCCAAATTAGGAAGAAGTTAACATAAACGATATGAGAAGGGTTAAAAAAAGATTATTTGTTGGATTCAATATTACTAAAACGCATATGTATATTCATATATACATAGAAAGAAAAAAAATATATCACGCCTGTAATTGCCGAAGAGGTAGGCAGAGGAGTGTAGTACATTCCCACCTTTCATCCGTTAATTCTGAATCCCACAATGGAAATTGTGGTGAGCCTATTGCCAAACCCCGGGCATAAAGCCAGACTCCGTGCCACTACTAGAAATTTGTATTAGAAAATTCCAGCAGTACCCAACCCGGGATTGGAACTTAAGTCCTCTCGATCAGCAGTGGCGCTTACAGCCATTCGACTACCGTGACAGTACCTATATATAATGCATGTGCAATGAAAACCTTATAGTTCACTATAATATTTATCTGATAGTTCACTTATTATATTTATCTGATAGTATACATGTCCTACAACTACAACTGTTAGTTAAGAACCTGTTATGTATGCAATTTATTCATAGTTTCTGGTCGTTCAACATAAGTGGATTATACAGGTGGCCAGAGCTATCAATAAAAAGTAGTAAACTGTTTTATTGCACTACATTTATGAGAATCGTCTGTATAACTAATATATTCTACTGTTGATCTTGCAACTTAGATAGACCTGGAACTATTTCCCCGACTTAGTTACCAACTACTACAGGATTTTGGTAGAACTATATTTAGTTAACGTGCTTTTCGCAAGCTTTTAAACTGTCCTGTAAGTCTCCGTCATGGAATCTTCCGACAAGACTTGGTTAACCGCAGTAACTGAGTCTAACATGGTCTCCAAAGTTTGCAAATGCAGGAAAGGAATTAAATTAGTTATTAGTACCCATCTAAGGGCCCAACACGCACTGCACTAGCTTAGAGTAATTGGATTCCAAATTTAATTAAAAGAAGCTAGTGAAAAAACCTTCAGCGAATTATAATTTTGTCGTTGCTATCAAACGCATCTGGGTAAACGTAGCGTAAGACGCCCACGAGCTAGGTGGAGTGACGATTTACGCAAAGTGGCCAGCGGAGGTTGGATACAAAGAGCTGAAGATCAAGTTTAGTGGCGTCTTATTCGGCAAGCCTATATCCAGCAGTGGACTGGAACAGAGTGATGATAATAATGATGATGATGATGAGTAAATAACTAAAACTTTTATAACATCCTGTATAAATCAGTTTGTCATAGTTCAATTAACAAGCAATAGCGTTATCGTAAATATGCAACTTGCTACAGTACGCATTACACCGCTTAAACACCACCTAGCCGCGTGCGCGTTAGATGCGGTCTCGCCTGCATCCAGATTCCAGATAGCGGGTAAGATACGGTGTCATGATACGGTTAGCGCGGACAAGATTAGTGGCGCGCGAATGTTAAATGTTGTCACAGACGGATGCTACAATATATATTATAGCTAGGAATATTACGATATGTTACAATATATTTTCTATAGTAAACTTCAAATGACCGCACACAAAGCTGTAATATATAACTCTTTCTTTGGTTGTCAAAATATATAAACAGATCTAGTAAGACATATCTCATTATAGCAAGACATATTATAGCGCAGGTAATGACCGCAAAGATATATACATATTATAGTACGACTACCGTCTGTGGTGGTTTGCTATAATCTATATCATAGCACAGTAAAAAAAATATATTATAGCTCCCTCTGTGATGGCCTTAATTGCTCTACACAAGTACCAAACACTTAAACGTCATATCAACTGCAATTAAGCGGTGACAGTCCTCAGGACTACACTGGAAAGCTTCGCATGTTAATATGACTGTAATCCATTTACATTCGGGTCCATTAGCCGTGATTTACAAGATGATATTAAATGAATTTCTAAATGTACTGTTGGTGCTTAAAAAAATATATAAACAGGATTTGGTTATAAACGAAATCGGTCTACGAATGAATGTAGAAGAAGCACATCAGGTCTGTAAGGATAGAGTTCTTTGGCACTTGGTGCTCTCTCCCTGCCCCGTACGGGACTTGGTAGAGGCGATATTATAATACTAATGCATTGATTATATAATGAACCGGAACATTACGCCTGTAACCCCCGGAGAGGTAGGCAGATGAGTGTGGTACACTCCCACGTTTCACCAATTACGTTTACGTCTCACTATGGAATAGGTGGTGAGTCTATTGCCATACACCGGGCACAAATCCAAACTCCGAGCACTACTAGAAATTTCGACTAGAAAATCTAAGTTAAAAAAATCCAATAGTACCCGATCCGGGGTTTGAACCTAGGGCTTCTCTATCCGCAATCACGCTTGCAACCAACACGGGCAATGGGGCAGTCTTGTCATTGCATTGATTATATAATGATTGTACGATTAAAACGATCAGAAATAAAATAATGTAGCGTGACCAGTAAACATGTGATCAGAACGACCGAGCCGCGTCGAGTGTCGTTCGCGCTCATTAATTCATTAACTGTCAACTGATACTGACTCGATCGCCCACCCAAATTAAATATGAGCCCGAGTAATTGGTCCATTTGTTCTTTTACTCATACGAATGAAAAGCAATCGTTTCTGTTTCTTGTGTAATTATTTTCTTAACGATTATATGCAGTATTTTGGTTGTAGTTTGGAGGTGACTCGATCACGTTTGATACTGGTGGGTCATGGGGAGATGTAGTAGCTATATGAAGAGAAACTTAAGTCCTATTCCAGCGCATTTTCCATAAAACGCTTGTCCTTTATTGATATCTTCTTATGAAGATCACAAAATTGTGTCGCCCGACGCGCTGGTTGCAGGGCTTTGAAACACTACCATATATTTATGAACCCCGTATTAAGCTATAAGTGAAAATGCCTATGACGATCGATATTTCGCTGTCCCCTATGCCTAATTAATAATACCTTGCTATTTGTTACTGTATAAATATCCCAATCAAAGATTGTATAAGTAGAGAGAAATAATGTTTTTCAATAAAAGCCGTTACGCTATGCACTACGAGTATGTTTTTCAATAACCACACCTGAACATACGCTTACAGTACTGAGGGGAAAATAATTTTTGTGTACTCGTATTATTTCTCTGCTCGTTGCTAATGACAAGACATTTAACAAGTAACGAATAAGAATCTCATTGGTAGGCGACAAAAAAGGGGCACGCTGTATCAAGTACAGTTCTGTGATTGGGCTGTGAGCGGTGCGAAGTTATAATACTTTTATTTTGACGGACAACTAAATGCATATTTTTTGTCTCTGTGCAGGTACCCTAGGCGCAAACCTTCAATAATTCATTATTTACTTGTAACTGACATAAATGTAATAGAGCAAAAAAGGTGTGCTTGATGATAAAAGCATTTTCTTTTAATTAACCACACCACCCAGAGATGATGTTGGCGATGTTACCAGTACTTAGTAAATAATTTTGGTATTTCTTCAGGTAGCGCGTTTCAAAACTTAACAGCTTGGACGAATGAGCTAGATGAGAACCAAGGGCGGTGAAGCGGAATATGAATATACACGATTCGTATTGCTTCATAGTAAGAATAATGTTCATAATAATGCATGTACATATCTGAAAAGGGTTCGAAACTGCACTTTGTATTGTATTTAAATATCTACCCTTTTGCAGCTATGTAGAATATAAAAAAAATTGAAATGTACGCATTGAAAGAGATAAAAGTTTCGGCTATTATTATTTTAGGCCGTACTGATGGACGGACATACACTTTGTACAACGTCGTGCACTCAGACTAATCAATTCATACGTTCTCGTACAAAGGCTTTGTAGAATCCGCCGGCGGCCAAAACAACATCATCTCATAATCCAAACTGAGCGATATTCCGGTGTAGATTATGCAAAAATAAAATAACAAACTTCCATCCCTTTATAACGGGGAGGAATAGTTTGTTGCACCGCGAGCGAAGAGCGAAGAGCGACCAATGTGAGGAGTACAGTGAGCATGATATATAAACTGATGTTAAAAATTCAGTCTTCAGTGGAAGGGAGAATAATAGATCGCTAATTTGTGTATCCGATTCCTTGATTGTTTATTAACATTAAAAACAAGCAGAGCAACAAATCAGTCGATATCGTGCTGCGTAGCTAACATCCATTTTAATTCTTTTTAATACTTATAGGTAATGTACTGGAACGTGTTCATCTAGAAATATTTAAGTAATTATAGCATGTCAGGATAATACGCCAGTTAAGTATGTAGCCGTGTGTTGGTACACCATACAATACTTAGCGTTATTTGTAGCAGAAACAAGAGAATACATTTGGTAAATGTACTTTTGCTTTAATTTAAGAGGTGTTTATCGAGAAATTTGTGAGAGACTAGTATCGCCTTTCTATAATTCATAGGGCACGTCATTTAAGCACGCACAACGCCGCTATTCATGCGAATTCATTAAAATACGAACTTCGTCATGAAAGCTTCCTGTTTTCACACTTAATTTCTGCGTCGACTTCATTTTTCTCGGTAAAAAGACTAACATTTATGTCGTAGTGGAATCACTGTTTCAAAAGGAATATAATCCTTTTAAAAGCTTTACTACGCTCTCAAAACTAAGCGGTCAGTTTACTGTTGATTTTTTATGCGAATTATCAAAGGCTCGCCTTCAATACTGCGTTATAATTTTTTATGAACTCGTTACAAATATGTACGTAACGTCACGCCTGTAATCCCCGATTTGTGGTATCTAACTTAAAAAGGTCTGATTTGAGTTAAATCAAAGTTGCGTTTCTGACAACGTGGGTTACATAAATAGCTAAGAAATAGAACAATATTAGCAGGAAATACGGCAAAGGTATGCAAAGTTTTTTTTCTTGCACCGTTACGGCAAGTGATAATTAATTTAATCTTATTTAATCTTAGCGATTTATAATATTGATATTATCTTACTGGGGATGATTTCAAAAGTTTATTTGTGGTGATGATAATTTTTACATATGTATGTTTGAGGTAGATTTAATCTTTGTAAAAACCAGCTGTTAATAAAGTCGTATCTCGAGAACATTAATCTGAAAGTACATTTACGTGGGCCACGCTCTGAGAAAAGTGAGCGGGATATACATTTTAGGTGTCAAGTCCAAAATGGCGTCGCTATTGCACGTTGTTCCTGCATATATTTCACCGGTGACAAATCCCCCAGTGCAGGCGACGGTTGGTACTGTTCGTTGCACCGTAGGGTCGGCAGCACTGGATTTATAGTCTCCCGCACAAATATGTAAGGACAAATTTATTTTGTTGCTTACTATCTAATATACAATTGGAAAATAGACCTTATTGTATACATTGAAGACCTTAGTCAATTTCAAGAGTGGTGAATGTATATTTGCAGTATCGTGAATCAGCATTGCCATATTGAATTTTAACAGCAACAGGCGAATAAAACCGTCAGCCTGTCAAAATATTTAACGATGCATACATGCGCTTGCTCACTCGAACGGATAGAGATGGCCATTGGGTTTTTCTTCACTTGCCATTGTTTTGCAATTTTTTATACATATTATAGACATGTCTTGCTGACTATATACATAAATTTACAGTGTTCATTTTGAAAATTATAAAGGTACTGTTAGGCTGTTAGTTTCTGAATGTCTATGTTTAATTAAATTGATTTCTGTATTGCTTATATATGTATACAGCTTAATGTCCATATTTGGAATTTGTAGTGTGCTGAAAATAACAAAAATGCTAAACCTTACAGAAAGAAAAATTTTAAACGTTTTAAAACCAGGAACATAATCGATGAAGGATATTTTACTCGTTACCAAGATCAAACAAAAAAATAATTTTGGTATAGGTATAAAATATTAGCCATCCATTACACTTACAACCGAAACAAATAAATTAAAACCTTGTTACCATAAAGAAGCGCACTCGATTCTAAGAAAAAACTAGTGTTGATTGTAATCTCATGTTTAGCTCATCGGAATGACCTTTGCAAAAACTGAATTTATGTGTTCGTGGTGCACAAAAAGAAACAACAAATCTGTTCATTTGGAAGTCTATAACATGAATATTTATTCGCTCGCATACTTCTTAGAATAACAATCAAGTTATACATAAACAGTCCGCGCAAAAAGTTGACAGCTTGTTAATATGGAACGATAAAAAATGAACCGTTCATGTTGTTTATCAATACTAGTTTTATAATATTCAAGCTGTATTTGCATAGATTACTGTGATCGATTGTTCAAATTAAAAACGGTTGAATATTAAACTGGCATTCGCTTTTATAATCTGTGATGTACGAAAAATCTGCATATCGATAAAATTTGTATTTTATGCCGAAGTGTTTTCTCATGTTGGATGAAGGATAAAAAGCTTTTGTCCTTATATAAATATGGCGCGCTTTTTCTGTTTAGTTTTTCAAGATGGCTGCCAAATACAAGAGGCTATATAAGTAATATTAAAATGTAAGATACGGCATGTTATCTCTAAAGTACATTACACAAAAATATGATGAGAAAAGCGTTACAAAAATAGAGATAGAATAATATTATGACCAACGATGAACATAAACTTAAAGATATAACAATGTCAAGGTTTTTAACACGAAGTAATGTTATAGGTCGTTCGATAGTGTACAATTATCTGACGCTTAAATAAACAAATTACATGCATTAATCTCAATTACCAATGATTTCTTTTAACCTTATGACATATTTATCTTTAAGCGAACATTGGCAGCGTTACTTCGCCAGTAAAAATGATATTTTAGCATCCAGACACTTCGATCAAATTAGCTCTTACAGCATTTGAAGTCATAATTTAAACCTACTATAATCGCTGTATATAAGAGCACATTACAATGACATGTATTGTAAGCCTCAAGTTATGTAATATGTAAACAAACAGATTGAACTTAAGGTACAAGTCTTTATATTTAATCAAACGATTAAGGCCTTACGACCTGCATCGAATTTGACTAGTCCGTTGGACCAATGGTTACTGACCCTGAATACTGAGCTACAGACCGAATTCTATTCCTAGTTAAGACAAATATGCGTGTGATAAGTTAGAGTATTCGATCTGTGTCAGAGTGTAAAATTATCTACATATATAAGTACGTGTTTGTAAAGTTATAGATGTAGTTCATCAGCTATTTGGTCATTATAGGTCTGCCAAGTTTGGGATTCGTCGAGTGTATTAATTATACACTCAGATGGGGGGGGGTCAGAAGTCTCCGAAACCGGCGTGTATGTATGAAGAGAGTGATGAATATAGAAGAAGCGCGGCAG
>DWEH01000169.1:0-13613 GCA_018245815.1 Apyrrothrix aesculapus | reverse complement strand
CCACTACTAGAAATTCTAATTTTAGAAAAATCCAATAGTACTCGACCCGGGATTTGAACCCAGGACCTATCGATCGGCAGTCGCGCTTGCAACCAACACGACCAATGAGGCATTCGTTTATGTATTAGTGAATAACTCATAGCAAAAAGGCAATAGGTTAATCATTAACGCCGTGCCACACAACCGAACCTGAACCTCAGCCAAGCAATTGGTCCTCGAGTTTGGTCTGTCTAAAATGGGTTTCTTGGGCGGGTTATTGAGCAAGGATCGCTTCGCCAGCGAAATATCCGCCGTGACTCTGGTAATGATGATCCTGGAAAACGTCAAGCGGACGGAATGAGTTACCTGCACTTCCGCGAGGCAGGTGGAACGTGAATTCGTCCGTTCCATTATGGCGCGCTTCGATGGATTGTTCAGAAGCGACCGCTTGGCGAGCGATATGTCCGCCATCACGCGTGTTATTATTATCCTAGAAATTAATCATTTATGACAAATTGATATACAATGCGAAACTTGATGGATGTCGGTGCCGAGGGAAACCAAGACTTAAGTAAGTCTTGACGCCTAGACCCGATGAGCCGTGACCAATTAGGTCTCATACTGGCTGACGGCGGAGTCAAAAGTCTCCGAAACTGACGTGCGTGTATAAAGGGGGTGATGAATGTGTAAGAAGCACGTCATGTCTGTAAGTAAGAAGATATTTGGCACTCAGCACTCGTTGCCTACCCCGTAAGAGTCCTGGCATTCTGATATAATAAATAGTTAAGTATTTCTTGTACACGAACATTTTTTTTGTTATAATTTACAATTAAAAGGCTAATCCGGAACATTCATTACAATATAATTTAACAGACATTTATTGTAACAGACATTAACATACATTAATGTAACAGAAATTTATGACATCAGCTTGCTCATAAATGTTTCATACCTACTGCAACTTACTGCTTGTAATTAAATATAGGTATTTACAAATTCAATTGGTAAAAATTATAACTGTATTAATTTGTCAAGCATTTCAGTTATCGATGATATTCATTGAACAGTGGCCAACACTCACCTGCCTTCGAACCGTTTTTTTAAGAAGTCAAATAATGCTTTTTGCATCATATCCGTGACCTCGTAACCTTTAAGAGAGGGTCCCACGAGAACAACCGGCCGCATGGAAGGCACCACGTCATAGGGTGATGGATTCTCCTGCTTTTTGAAGAACGGTTTCCGCTTCTCCTTGCTTGAAGGCAGAGCGCCGGCGCCTCGACCCCGGCCCACCGAATCTGAATCCTCACCTGACGGTTGAGAACACATAAAATAATCTGGGCGAAAAGATTGAAGCTTAGAATTTGCAATATATAAAAACCTTGTCCGAATTTCTAATCACATGTAACAGGTTACTCAAGGGGATATATCACAAACTATTTTTCTCGACATTCATACTATCTATTACTAATTATTGATTACATGGGCATAGGGAATCAATAAACAATGGATTCAAGTAACAAAGGTAACATTACTAATATCTGTGCCAAGATATCGTCAATTTATAAAATATCAGATAGATGGGAGAGCTCAACAATTGATAACGTTAGGACAATGTATGTACGTACAAAAGGAACAGTATTAAGATATCCATGACGTGTCAAGCTTATTTTCAAATGTAATAAGTTTAATCTTAAAATACAAGCTTCACAAAACGAACAACATCCATTACAAGACGTAAATGTATTTTGTAAACTTTCAACATTAGACAAATAAGTATCTATGAAATATTTGAGAATATGAAACTTTACAAAATACAAACAAGAAGAAAAATAGAAAAGATAGTAAAATTTATAAAGGAATAGAGTAGGTTCGTATACGTATTATTTTCATAAATACCAATGAAATAAAACGTACACAAACTAGAATTGAAGATAGGAGAACGAAATGAGCAATGAAGAGATGCAATGCAAGTGAGCGAAATCATTACTGGCAAAGAATTAGGATAGGTCTAACAGATACATAAATATTTAAAAAGCATAATTAAATGTATCATTCAATAAATTGTAGATAAATAATAAACAGTGGTAAAATTGGTCACTTCCTGGTTCCAGAGTGGATGACGGTGATCTTACCTCGATCAAACGTGGGAAAATCTGAAAATATGACTGGAGTGAGTGCTACTTGCGAAACCAGGAAATTGACAACTTTCACCAATCGTATGTGTGAGATGGGAATGGGGTACAAAGCAGTTAAACATTCCGGTATATATATAATAAAGAGGTAACTATGTTTACATTTAAATACATGTCATATTAGATCAGAAAATAATTAAAGGGCAACGTTTACAGGATAATTTAACATTACAAGTGACATTACAAAGCATTTGTTTATTTTGACCCTGTGATTTTTATGAGGCTTTTGATAACGTGATCTCGATAGACTGCGTTATTAAAGACCTCATAATAACATTCATGTGTCCCAGACATAGTAATGTGGAAGTTATGAAGACCAGTAAATCACTTATTCAGTTAATGTAAGGCGTTACATGTTACTTTTAAAATATTGTTGAGGCAAATTAATACTTAACGTAACATCAACAAATTATTGTATAGATTTATTTCATTTTGAGTGATTTTCGAGTTTGTATCAATTTTTATAAAAAAATACTAATTTAAGTAGCGGTTCAAGTGCAGAAAGAGTAAACTACACTTTTGCAGTAGTTTATAATTTTAACTATAAGCTATTGAAACACATTTATAATGCCACCTGTAACTTGACAAAGTAAGAAATACTTTTATGAAGCATTTTTTATATTTACACTGTATACCCAAAACCGATCTCGAAACACGACTACTTCATTCAAATACATTCATAGTAGATCGCTTCGCCATTTATGATCTTGTTAGGGTCAATATAGAGAGAGTGATACATAGATGTTAAATGATATATCCTTCAACCGATCGGGAAGAATCATAAAGAGCAAGACGATCAAAAGATCAACTGCGTTGTACATACGTTGCAACAGATAAAAATAACAATGTTGGAAACGATTACAATATACCAATTTTCTCTTAATTAATGAAACGGTTTAATTGCTTTAAATTTATCGTAAAATGAAGTTAATAGAGTATTTTCACCGGCTATTGATTCATTTTTACCTGATGCAAGTTCAAAGCGGTCTATATAGACGACCAATTATTGCACTGCCAACACAAATTATACACCAAAGTTTGCTGAAGTTGTACTTTTGCAATATAAAAATGATTTAGTACGTTTTTCCAATACACCTACTGCTCAATAGAACTTTAACGGTACACATGATGAAGCATTGAATGGGAGAGAATATTGTAAAATAAAGAATTTTTACTTTAGCATACTTTACTTCCGTGTGTTGTCAGCACAGTTAAATAACGCGAATAACGTTATCAGCCGAGCGTTTTGAAAATACACGAGAGAACACTGTATAGGAAATGTTGCAATAAACGTTATCAGGTAAACGTAGAAAAATTGTTTTTAACCAGTCAATGTTTACGTATTTTCGTTGTTGGGAGATTGAACCTGGGAGAATCTAACAGATGATGCAATATGGATAAAGTCTAAAATTTCGCAAAGACAAGAATACAGATTTCTCTCAGGTATGAGTCAGAGCGCTGGCGTAGCGGCGGTGCATGTAGATGGGTCGCGATGGACGTACCGGGCGTGGGGGGGGTGCTACCTCTGCTGGGGAGCGGGTGCGGCGGCGCGGGCGCGGCCAGGTTCACGGCGGACGGTGGCCGCGGGTAGCGCCCGCGCGACGTGTTTCCCGTGCGTACCGCTTCCAGCTTCAACGGCGACGGGATGAACCCTATGTCGCAGTTCTCCTGCACGAGCCGCCCGATCCACCAATCGTTGTCGTACTTTTCCTGAAATTTAAACACCGCACCATTATTTACGAGCGAGATTAAACTTTATATATTTTCATCCAGATAATGCGTTATTTCACAAATATTCAGATAATATGTTTAAATTGTTTCTAGATTTTGCCTTGATGTGAAGGAAATCCCGCAGGTTGAAGGAGATGGCGCTGCCGTGCACGGGGGAGTCATCGTCGAGAGTTCCATCGTATGCGACGTTGGTCCGCACTGCAAACGCCACTGGTTTCGACTGGAATTTGATATTTATCGGTTGTTAAATTCGAATTTAGAAATTCGATTGAAAGCTACGATTGAAGAGACAAAACAATTAAGAAAAGTCAATAAGTTAATAAAAGTTAATAAATTAATAAAAGTTTAAAGTTAATAAAAGTTGAAAAGTTAATAAAAGTTAAAAAGTTAAAAAAAAGTTAGGTTAATAAGATTAATGAAGAAATTGTAATTGAAGTGATATTCAGAGAGAAGACTTGTGTCTTAACTGCTTCGTTGGCCGAATGGTTGCAAGCGCGACTCCTGACCGAAAGTCCTAGGTTCGATATCCGGGTCGGGTACTATCGGATTTTTCTAACTTAGAATTTCTACACAAATCCAGATTGGATATGTGCGCGGTATATGGCAATATGCTCACCTTCTATTGCATGGTGTTATATAATTTAACAGGTATTACACCCATCTGCCTAACCTTTCAAGGAATACAGGCGTGAAGATAAACAAAGATTCGTGTCCAATAGTGGTCCGATAGAAAGGGTTGTGACGTTGACCCAGGACCGACGGAGTGAGAGGCTGAATTCTAAACCACTATCCCGTGACTCATTCATTCCATAACCCGGCGCTGGCATATCGCCGGACGGTGCGGTCTGACAAGGCACGGCTAAGTGCCCTGACCGCCTGCGGGAAACAGCGTAGGCGGTGCGAGAAGTTACGCTCTACGATTTCCAAGCAGCATGCCCAGCGAGGGAGGCCTATGTCCAGCAGTGGACTTATACAGGCTGATGATGATGATGATCCCATCATTGGTTTTATTATTATAAGATATAAGCAAAACATATAATAAACGTCATACATTGTTGTAGTTGTCATTGACTTATACTGTCCACGTATGATTCTGATCAAAACCAAATCAAAGTTTTTCACTCATAAATATTTTACAGCGATATTTGTAACTAGCTGGGCTGGTATACTGGCGTGTGGCTTTAACGGCTGATCCTGGGGTTGTAGGTTGGCCTTTCATTCGCGACAAATATTTGTGCAAAATGTTCGAGTTTTTGTGCTGTGTGTGGATGTAAAATTGACCATAAAGTATTTATAAAATACATGTCGTATCTTAGCTACATAACATTATAACCTATGCTCTCTTTGAGCCTACTTTGGGGTCAGATGGCCGAGCAGGGCGATGTCCCAAGATATTGATTTAGCATTTAATATATGAATTTAGTAGATGTTCATGGAGTCATGAATAATAAATATTTTACAGGAACAGAATGGAGTGCTGTTCCATTGTTCAGACCGAAATATACGCCATCACCATGATATGTCTGACCCCGATCTTAGAACATTTTCAGGTCACGCTTGCGATATAATAAAATTGAAGTGGACACGAGATTTTTATCATTTATCATGCGAGTAATGAACGTTATCAATTACAAATGGATCTTGTAATATATCTCAGTAATTAAAAGAATGCTTTGCTTAGTATTTTAAGAGCATTGTTCGGTCAATTGGTCAGTCGGTGATTGCATATTAGTAGATGTTGGTGAACGATTATTATGTAAGAAACCGAATACAGCGAGTATATATGGAGACAGTTATGAATGTAGAAGGAGCACGTCAGGTCAGTTAATATAGAGATATTTGGCACTCCGTGATCTCTACTTACCCCTTAAGGGACCTGGCGTGGCGATATAATAATAATAATTGTCATTTAAGAAATTATGACTTGATGCGGAAGATGTGTTGTAAAAAGCAATCCTTTTTTATGTGGACTTCCGCCCGGACATTAATAGGTGGAAAAAGTCCAGCAGCGTCCACGTTAGTTAAATAACTACATTTAAGATGTCGAAATAAAAACCGGTATGAGGTACTAATTGAAATGGACCAGCAGCTTTCACCCCTCCCCTACACCACCAACTTCCACCGTCCGCCGCCACGCCGCACCACCTTTTCCCATTTAAAAGTGGCTACACTTACCCGTGCCTTATCCAACTGTGCAAGAGCCTGCGCTTCCTTCTCGCGGCGCAGTGCCTCCTTGTCTTCGTCCAGAGACAGCTCCGACGAGGGCTGTGAGTAGTTCGAATCCGCCGACCCCTGCAACGTCATAGCCAATCAAATTTATTTGGACAAGAGCATTGGTAATTACCGGCAGAATAAAAACACGTTTTGGAAGACGCAAGAAAAACAAAAAAAAAATTGTTCATAAATGAAGTTGCATAATTTAAGGGACGGTTGGAGGTACATTTTTAGGTCATATATGACTGTGTTAAGGGACTCAGCTATTTCATTATGTACCTAATTAATTCTTTTTTTCAAATAATAAAAAAAAATCAAATCAGATTTCATCAAACATAGTTATATACAAGTATATCATTCATGTAAGTAATTATGTATGTACATAATTTAAACGACATGCATATTCCAAAGCATGTCTCACTAATTGAGCCGTAAATAAATGTTGTTAGTGCTTAAGTCATGGAAGAGTTCAAGTAAATAAATAATGAGTTCAGAATAATCCATCAGTTTTGATCCTTTGGTTTTGATAGCTTGCATAATTCTTTTTATGTATGTATTTTATGTATTTTAATGTATACCACATTAGAATTTAAAAATTAAAGCATTATATATAACAATTACATACTAGTGAATAGACAAAAATTAAATGATGCATATCGTTGTATTTATCGACTGGCCCGTAGATTCAGTGGTCAGTGACACTGACTGCTGAGTTGCGGGTTATGGATTCGAGGCTAATTTAAAACATGCGTATTTCCAAATGAATTGTTAACAGATTTTTCGAGTGTCCACAATAAATAATTCGATGGGGACAAGTATTTGTTGTGTTTGGATGTAAAATGATTTACATGTTACACATACGTTTAAAAACGTATCGGCGCGGTAGTTATCATAGTACAGGCTCTGTTTACTTTGGTATTATATCAGGCCTTATGTGAGTTGTTCCCAGACATTACTGTCCTTATGAAGACTAGGTAAGTCTTGAAATTCTACATCGACCTAACGATAGCAAATTCAGTATTTATCAATTATATTTTCGGCATGTTATATCTTAAACCTTTAAGCTCGTTTATATCCGTTTAGAAGAGTAGTTAATCTCATAGAGAGCGACATAAGTAGTAAAGCCACGTGTATATTGCTTTTACTACATACGTTACCAATTCGATAATTCCATTACACACACAGGCATAATATACACAAAACATTAAAAGCTACTGTAATAATTAAATAAATACTTACATAAGAACACCATGCAAACTTACAAAGGCAAAATATTACGTAACAAGCGGATTAGAAGAATATAGGTGAAGCACTTCAGGTCTGTAAGGATAGAGATATTTGGCACTCGGTGCTCTCTCCGTACCCCATAATGGACCTGGCGTGATAATATATTAATAATAAAAGCAGATTAGTACAAGTCGCCAGGGCGACTGGTGGTGTTAGTTGGCGTCCCACTGGTGTTTGCTGGAAAAGTTATATTGCATAAACATGGTTACACTATACATAGATAAAGCATACAATCGTGATTTAATAAGCCCCTAGATCTGGACATATCCGCTGCAGACAAATTTCCATCCCATAAGAAGTCCATGATCCATAAGAAGTCCCGATATCACATAAGAGGGAGGTAGCATGTAGCGGACGTGTTCACTGCAATGCTCCAAGCATCAGTAACTTTGATTGCGATCGCATACAGTCACCGTTAGTAAACCTTGTCTTTTTTAAAGTTTTGTTCCACTTGGGGGGGATCGAATATTTCGTTTCACATTTATCGGTGATACTGGCAGTAAAGTGTGGCCAGGCCCCAACGCCGGCCATAGAGCAACGAACAAATAGATATCTTACCAGAGGCTTGTAGTTTGTCATTTGTCGCAGGTGTCGTGACGTGCGAACTGCGTCATGCAAGGCGTAACAAACACAAACAAACAATCAGACACACATGCTCGCATTGATGCAACAAATTACATCTGAAAACATAATACATAAATAATACACACATTCACATTCTACGATTAATATACGACTGTGTAACATGCTTTATAAGAAAATAAATTAGTTATTCATTTAATAAGTATTAGAATTTAAAAAAATGCACTTATTAAATGATTTAGCAAGTTTGTATAGTTCCTATATAATGGGCTTCAATTAAAACTGTGGGTTTATTGCTAATCACAAGGCCAATTATTTCTTATCCTCATAATTAAATGTCATTTTATGTATTAATTTAACGACTCTTGTCTCATATGAAAATTATTTTTATATACACAAATTAAGAAATGAAAACTGAAATGTCATAAAATAATGCATGATACTAATAAAACTTACATATTTAAAAAAAACTATTAATGAGTCTACAAACTAAATGACTAGTAGTGTATTACATACTATCTTCAACCCAAATAAAAGAAATATTACACTACCTCCACTAAAATTAATGATATATTAGGTATATAAATGCAATAATCTACACAATGCGCTATACAAGCTCACCTTAGCCAGAAGGTCGGGAAATTAAAAAACAACGAAAGCTAACTGTCAAACTCAACTCAATCGATTCTAAATTTAAAATAAACCCGTTAAATGTCGTTCGGGCATTTCTATTCGTTCGTTATAAAAGGCAGAAGAAATGCAAAGTTCCGTTCAGCCATTGACTGAAGTCCGATTGATTAAGAAGGCTGTATATGACTGGATGGAGGTTTCGGCGGCAGACTGGCGGCGGATCGAAGCCATGACGTCATTGCCCTCCCTCCATTAATTCACCCCCTGCATATTTTACGCCCACGTTTCGGGGCCAGCGCGGTTCGAGGACATTTCTTGTACCGCCGTTCCGAGCTGGGATATATTTTGGTTCGGTTCTAATACAGTCTCTATTTGTTAGCAATCTAAATTTAGATTGGATTCTGTTTCAGTGTAAATGTTATGTTTGTAAATAACAACATTACAGGCTACGATATTTCGATATTAATATTTGATACTCGATTGTCTTTGCCTATCTTTTAAGCGACTTGGCGTGGGGATACAGTAATAATACTGGAAACCGTTGTTTTTGAAATTGTAAGTACGGGAATAAATGGATAGACCATTTGTATATTTGAATACCCTTCTGGTCCGAATATAAGTATAATAATACATACATATAAATACAATATTTGTGATCTAGTGTAAAAACCTTAAGTGATGAATATAGAAATCAGAATGAATTAAAACTGAATTGGTCATTTTACGAACGTCTAACCATTAAGCTTCTCATGCTGCTGCTAAGCACATCCTGAACATCATTCATGGACAGCATTATAGAGAACTCTCGGACATGCCAGTTCCCTTAAAATGTTTTCCATCAACATAAAAACCAGCCAGCAGCCATATTATCAAATCTCACCACACCTATCCGGCAAGTTAATCCATCTTGATCTATCGATTCTGGCGATTGGACTCGCTTGAGGTCTAATTTGATATCTGACCATCAGGTCAAGGACGAGCAGCATACATCTCTCTTCTATTTGAGTGAGTTCAGAGCACTTCAGAAATACCGAGTCAAAGATATTAATGTAAAAGTTATATATCATATAGGAGTTATATAAATGTAAAAGAACCAAATCATGTCTGTACGGATAGATACATATTGTGATCGGTGTTCTCAGCCTACTCCGTAAGCGATCGGGCGTGACGATATAATAGATAATAATATCAAATGCGCCATAAAGACATGTTTAACATGTTTCACGTGGCCGGTAACGTGTCGATCCATACCACAAGACCTAGTTGCAACTAAAACTAGTGTTTTATTAAATATTCAATGCTTTACGGCCATTTATTATTTAGCGTTCCACTGGCACCACACGTGCTGCGGTTTCCATGCGATACGATGACCTGACTGGGGCTGATGTGTTATTTTTCAAACCGTTTTATGAAGTGTATTTATTTGTAAAATATGGCAACGTGACAGCAAGATGTGTGTCAGAAAACTACACAATTACGCTGTTGGGCAGTTTATAAAACAAATTCGGTAGTTTTCAACTGCTTACAGGATATCAAATTTACCAAAGTTTTGCGTGCAAATGTATAAACTATGATGCTGTAGAAATTCTGTGAGTAATGTATGCGCGACACGATTAATTAAATCGACGATAATAATAATTAAAATGACAATTTGCCGTTATAACTTTATTTACGTTTTTTTTGTTTATCATTTTATTGTCGATGCTCCATACGTGTGCATAATTTAAAGTAGGCACCTAATATGGATTACTGTAAATTGAAACAAGTCTAAATTGAAAAGAGGGGCATTAATGTAAAAGAAGTACGTTAAGTCTGTAAAGATGAAGATATTAGCACTCGGTGCTTGTGCCTACCCCGTAAGGGATGTGGCGTGACGATATAATAATAATACCAATAATTATATTATTGTAAGTGGGTGCAAATTAAATTCGATTCGTTACTCTTACATACTTAGTACTTTATTTTTTTGCGTAATATCATGCCTGTGATCCCCGAAGAGGTAGGCAGAGAAGTGTATTACAGTTCCACGTTTCACCAGTTATGTTTACGTTCCACCATGGAATAGGGGGTGAGCCTATTGCCATACACTCGGAGCCACTACTAGAAATTTAAAGAAAGACCAAATAGTACCAGAGCCGGGGATCGAACCCAACTCTTGATCAGCAGTCGCGCTTGCAACTACTCGACCAACGAGGCAGACAAGCAAAAATATCTTTTATATATTTGTATACAACAATTTATACTCATGTTAAAACAACTAGTATTATATTACGACATACATTGAACAAATCTATAAACTGCTTATATCGATTTTTTGTCCTAAGCATGCACTTAGACCTATCTTCCACAGGTTTCTTTCTTTTCAGCCTTAACAATTGTCATAGAAGAAACAACCGTTTTGGATACGATGCGGTGACTCCACACGTGCTGTCGTTTCTATGACCAGTGTTAATTGCCATTGCCCTGTAGATGAATGTCATGGCAATTGTGTTTTTTTATTAAAATCAACGGTATTCATAAAGGTCTCGATGAGTTTTGTTATTCATAAAACGAGGGTAGTTCTTTTTTCGTCGATTCACTCGATTTGAGTCGAGTTAATACTCTGCTTGTATTCGTTAACCCTAATCGGTTATAAATTTATAAGCGACTGGTGGACAGTTGCAAGTAATGTACAATTACTTTAATTATCTGGTAGCATATTTCTGTAGAAATATCATAGGTATTACATTTTTATTCTGCAATACTAAGGTGTAATCTAAATATGAACGATGCATATTTGTGTTTGTGTTTATTTTAAGGAAATTTCGCAATTTTAATCAATTAATTCTTATTATTAATATTAGTTTAATACACGCGAAATTCTTATCACTCATTTGAACATAAAATTGTAACTTAAATAAATAGTTATTTTCAATTAAATACTACACGTCAAGAAAGTCTCCAGACATGTTATGGTTCCTTTAAGCCCGGTCCGAACCGACAATCTATCGATTTTGAAAAGATATATAAATATATTTGATATTTTTTCAATATATTTGATTATATTAATTACATATCAATTTAGAATGTTTGTTTCATTGTATAAACGTTTTAATATAAATAATAATTTAGTAGTTACGAACGAATTAAAACTGGCCGACGAATTTGTAGGCAAATGTACGGACAAGTTTGGAACTCATCCAGTTAAAACACAATCCAATCCGCTGGTAACGCAAGAATTCGGTTGCTTGTACATGTTATTTAAATGTTAGTGTTGACCTAAAAAGTTAAAATCGAAAAACAACTTGTACTATCGTGGTACAACAATCTCGCTAATTTTAATTTTTAGTAGTAGCTCGGAGTCTGGGTTTGTGCCCGGTGTATGGCAATAGGCTCACCATCTATTCCATAGTGGGCCGTAAACGTAACTGGTGAAACGTGTACTACACTCTTCTGCCTAAATCTTCGGAGATTACAGTCGTGACGTTATGTTCTCTTATTTAAATTTATCCTTATCACTACCGATGATCTTTTCTGCATCCCTCCACCTCGTAATTGAAAACAGCTATGTAGACACTCATCATCTGTATGACAATATCATCATCACCCTTGAGTAATATTTGCCCACAATCCCCACGCTGGGCATGGGTTGGGGACGTAGATACTACTGCATTAAGTGTGCAATGAGCACAAACAGTTATTGCCTAGTTTTCTATACTTCGTCCTATTATTCCAATGGGTCTGGGGTTCGAATCCCTAGCAGTTTTAGCATGCGTCGATAATTTTACGAACCTATGTATCTTTTCAACAAATTATATTGTCTCCGCCGCGACCTCGCTGCAACCGGCGAAAGCTCATGAACAAGAACCACGGATAGGACTGAAACTAGCCGGGCCATCTCCAAAAAACATTCCTGAGTTACGCCAGTACATATATAATCAAGTAAATTATATTTCTAAGAGAAAATATTGCAAGAAAACTAGTATGTTTAGAGTTCCCCATTATATTCTCTAACACGTGTAAAATCTGTCAACTTACATTGAATCAGCATGGTTGACTATGCCCTTAACCCATCTCATTCCGGGAGAAGACCCGTGTCTGACAATTTTGGGATAAGAGGGTTAATAAGGATGATTGTTTTTATACTATCACACCAGGTCCCTTCCAGGGTAAGCACAGAACACCGAGCAAGAAACATCTCTATCCTTACACACCTTCATGCTTTTATATTTTCTTAGTTTATGACAATGCTTTACGCTTTCAGTATTAGAACCCTAGACAGAGTAATATGCTACTTATGGCTCCACATATCAGATAATGATGACACGTCATTAGATGCGATAAATGAGTGTATACCGAACAATGTGTGTGTCATATTGCGTGATGTGTGTTTATTGCGAGAGGCTCTGACTCATCGCTATGACGAGACCACTTGGATGCTGGGCCATAAATTTAACTCGACACCAGGGCTTAATTGGAAAATTTTATTGCTTCCCTTGGTTAATTTTATTATTAATTTTACTATTAGGATATAAGTATCGGGCACTCGATGCTCTCTGCCTACCCCATAAAAGACCTGGCGTGACGATATAATAATAATTATGGTTACGTTACGTCGAGTTCTTTATGTGATGAGCAGAGAGCGCTATGTTAATTTTATTACATTTATTTTAATTAATTAGTCAATTGTATTGCTTTTAACTAGACGAAGGGTTAATTTTCATAAACTCAACAGTTATATGGCTTTCTTAAAAATCGGTGTGCATTTTTCATGTGAAGTGATGAGCAAACGACCAGGCAGCGGTTACAAGGGACTGTTACCATTCATGGACATCTACAACGTATCTAGAATAGGACTACACGAATAGGACTGTTGGTATCCACTACTTCAACTAGCACAAGTTGTGAATAAGACCATTAGTAATAATTGGTAAAGGGTCTGCAGGAACGAGACTGGCTGTAACATTACCTCAGGATCCGTTAGTATGAGTGCAGTTAATAATGCCTATTCCCTTCGAA